>PVIJ01000847.1:0-241902 GCA_004024925.1 Scalopus aquaticus
TGGCCAAGGTGCAGCGAGCCGTGTGCATGCTGAGCAACACGACCGCCATCGCCGAGGCCTGGGCCCGCCTGGACCACAAGTTCGACCTGATGTATGCCAAGAGGGCATTTGTGCACTGGTACGTGGGTGAGGGCATGGAGGAGGGGGAGTTCTCCGAGGCCCGGGAGGATATGGCTGCCCTGGAGAAGGATTATGAGGAAGTGGGCATCGACTCCTATGAGGATGAGGATGAGGGAGAAGAATAGAAAAGCTGCCTGGAGCCCACTCACTATGTTTATTGCAAAATTCTTTCGAAATAAACAGTCTCCTTGCACGGTTTTTTGTCCCCTCTGAGTGCTTGAGCTTTCGCTGCCTTCTTTGTGCTCCTGCTGCTGCTGCTGCTTCTGCTGCTGCTGCCCTTTTTGCTGCTCATGACCCTTTATCCTTCCTTGCTGACGTTGGGACCTGCCATGGGGCCTTGCCAGGCCCAGAAAACATGACCCCACGGACCTTGATGTACAACCTTGGCGGGGGTGGGGGTACGCGCAGGATAGTGAGGAAATGAGAACGGAACCCTGGACTTGTCTATCCAACCACAAGTTGTTGAAAGATACAAGTCTTCACTTCCTTCCCAAGTAGGCATTTAAGGTCAGCAGTTGCTCTATGTGGGAGTCACTGCTGTCCTATTCTGCCAGCTGCTTCTGCATTCACCAGCCTGGAGACAAGGCCTGGCCCGGGCACCTCCGAGCACTATGAGGGCTTGGGAGTGGGACTGAGCTGGCCCAGAGTTGCTGGGCATGGAGCCTAGTTGTAAGCGTGGGGGATGGGAGGGAACAAGGGTGATCCCCCACAGTTGTTTGTATCACTGCACCTCCCAACAGCTTTGCATAGCTTACTGTCTGTCCTACTGCTTTGCTGGCGCCTAGGGCTGTGCCATTAAAAGTCAGGTCATCTCCCCTCTGTTTGTGCTTTCTTTCTGGCCTCAACCTCTGTGCTAGCTGGTGGGAGCCTCTGCCAGGGCCCTGGAGGAAATTTGTACTTTGCTAATAGGCACCCTAGGGCCCACGGTGACGTGAGTGTGTGAGGGTGGGCAGGGTTGGGGGAGGGGGGTAAGCTTCAACCTCAGGACCAGAAGATGCCAACCCTGCCCTTGCTTCCCCTCCCCGGTGATTCAGGGACGCAGTGTCCTTCCCTAGGGAACAGGTTTCAAGCCCAGCAAAGGTAGGGCCCCTGTTTACTCAGCAGAGTAGGCAGGAAGTGGCAGCTGGATACTGCCACACCACATTGGCCTCATTAATCATTAACTGTGTGTGAGCTAGAACCATCTGGGAGAAGTTAAAGACCCAAATGGCTGCTACCTCCACTCCCCTTGCCCCCAGGCTAAGGCTGGGAGACTTGCTATGTCAACGTCCCAAAGCTTCCCAAGGTGTCTCCACCCAGAAGCCCTTGCCTGGCAAACCTGCTGGGCTGCTTTGACTAAGCTACCACCCTGGAGATGAAGGAAGGGAAGAACAAGCAAGTGTGCTTTTAGGGGGCCGTGTTTCCAGTTCTTGGCACAGACAGAAACCAGCTCAAGTCAGAGCAGCTTTAAATTTTGACAAAGACAAGCTAGACGTGCCCACCGCCAGCCAGACCTAAGAGAAGGACACCAGCCTCCTTGCTGCGTGATCCTGCTGACCCGACAGCCTCTACTCCCCAGGCTGCTCCCTTGGAAACAGTAAGCAGATGGTGGGCCCCTTGCACTTCTCCTCACTCCAGGAACAATGAAACTCAGATCCACACCAAGCTACTCTCACTTTATTCTTCTGTTTATACATTCTCCTGCTCCCAAATTTGGAGGCAAACCATGATGTAAGTTCAGCAGTCCCACTCAGAGCCTTCACCAGATTCTATCAGCTCCCCTTTCCTCATTCACTACCCTCACCACCCCAACTCAGCCAGGTGCTCTGTCCAGTTGATGCTTCAGGTAAGCGGGCAAAGGCAGAGATGGAAGAAGTTTGGCTGTCCAACCTCTCTGTCCTCAACACAGAGGACAGAATGGGCCGGTTGTAATAGGGCAGAAGGCCCTTCCCAGGGCACCACTACTACCTTCTCAGCATGGCCACTGGCCTCTTCAGATCTGAGTAGTAAGCTGGCCTGGACTTTGGGGTTGTAGCGCCTCCAACTGACTGAGGAGGAGAGGAATGTGTGGGCGTTGCTGGGGGTCCACAGTCATCATTGAGGCCAGTAGCTGCCGCAATGCTGAAGAATGCCTGCAGAAGGAAGAGGGCAGAGTGACTAGAGGAGAACCGGCCCTGGGCCAGGGCTTCAGCTCCGCTAACATCAGGAAGGAGTCTGAACTGCCTGGTGCTCCTTCTACTGCTCACCTGGGGCTCTGTGGGATGGTGAGTTGGTTCTGCACAGCAAGGGCCACACTGTCACCCTTCTGGAACACCATGTCATAAGGGCCTTCCCCAAACATCATGGCATATAGCACGCAGCCTAGGGACTGAGCATAACTTGGTTACTCCTTGAAAGGGATCAATGGAGGTGATATTTCTCTTCTTAATTCTGTAACAAGAGGAGACTATACAAGCCAAAGATAATACGCTGATTGTAGCTACATAGCCCTATCAAGCCCCAGAGAAACTGCCAGTTAGCTGGAGGCTTCTGCACCCCTTGCTTAGCCTCTACCTTCAGCTCTGACACTTAGCTGTACCCACCCTGTTCAAAGGGCAGGATTATACCACTTCCTGAGCAATTGAGTACAGTGTCGCTGACAGTTCCTAGGAAGGAAGTCGATGAGGGTGGGGACATACATGGTTCCTGGGGCCCCATGCAATAGAAACCAAAGACCTCTACTCCACAGTAGGAACAGAGCAGCACCCTCCCCAACCAGACTCATCTACAAGCTTCTCACCCAGACATCAGTCCGTTCATCGATGACACAGTGGCTCTGCACAGAAAAGAGCTCCGGAGCCCGGTAGGAGATGGTGCACCGCTGGGCTGCCCAGTCCTAAAATAGTGGCCCCAGGGCTCAAAAACGGGGAGTATGACTCACTTATGACACTTATGACAAAACTGTCACATAACCGAATTGGGGCAGGTACCAGGAGGGGGTGGGAAAGAGCAGGTGGGCAAACCTGGAGACTCTACCTGCAGGGCTAGGGCCTGGCGGGAGCCCTCCACATGGATACATGCTTGATTCATGGAACCCAAGTCCATTAAGACTGGCTGCCCGTCATCTCCAAGCAAGATATTTGTGGGCTTCAGGTCCCTGCAGGGAAGTGGAAATGACCCATGAGCATACCTGGTCCAGGAGGCTGGAATCCCACAGGCCAAAGATCATGGGGGGTATTTCTTGGGAGGAGAGCAGAGACCTCTCATTTCTCTTGGTAAAGCTCTTCCCTTCTGCCCCAGCAAGTGCACAGAGCCTTCCCACTGACCTGTGGGCATAACCCTTGGCATGAATGGCCTCAAGTCCTCTGCAGATACCCAGCAGCAGCTGAAGGATTTGGTCTTCAGTCAAGAAATTGCCTTTGTCCTTCAGCCTTTCTATCTCATTCCACAGCGTACCTCTCTGCAACACAAAATTCCCCACACAGATGTTTTTTGGAGTTTTGCAGCCTGAGCCTGATCCCTTCCCAGTGTCAACCCTTTTACCAAACACACTACACGTCCCACTTGAGTTCTCTAAATCCCAAATGTGAAGTGGCCAAACCCAGGCCATCGCCCCTACTTCCTACATGCTCAACTGCTCACAGAGCCCTTGCTTTGTGGCTCTGTTGCATCCCCTTCCACAGCCAGGAAACTTTCTGACCTTGAAGAAGGGTAGCAGCAGCCAGGCCTCATGCTTAGTGCCCCGCTCCCTTAGACAATAAGCCACGAGGTGAAGGATGTTGGGATGGCGGAAGAGGCGATGCATGTCTGCTTCTCGTTGGGCCTCCTCCTGGTCCTGCTGCTCATGACATAGGATTCGCTTCAGGGCGTAGAAGTGTCCATCATGTAACCCCTCCACTAGGTCCACATAGCTGAACCCACTGTGGGCCAAAGGGGTCAGTGAAGGACCATGGTCATGTCCCATCAGAGCAATTCCTGCAGGGGGGAGTGTCTCTCCTATTTAGTGGAAACCCTCCCAAGATGTGGTTCTAAGAGAAGTCTGAAGATCATTACACTTTGAGCTCAAGCACAGAGAAACAGTTTATCTTTGAGGTCCTATGGTCAAAATGCAGTGCCTTGCGCAAAAGAGATGCTCAATAGACATTAAATAGTCAACATTTACCAAGGGCAATGAACCAAGCACTAGCGCATCATTTTACATGCATTATCTCATTTAATCCTCACAGTTCCATCAGTGATGCATGAAATATCTCCGCTAAGTAGATGAAGAAACCATCACTTATCAAGGTCACACAAGCTGGTTCTGGGAGGGTTGGCTCCAGAATCCACTTTCTTTAATTACTAAGTAGCTAGGTTCTGTCAGATAAGTTAGGTATAAAACCGTTGTGCCCCCGTGCCTGTGCAGACTGCTGTCCCTCAATCACCACGGCCCTGGAGACTAAGTGAAATCCAAACACTCACCCCTCCCCCAGTTTCTGGATGAAGAGATAGCGCTTATTGTCCATGATGACAGTTCCCCGAGAGCAGATACACAGTGCGTGGCCCATAGTGTCTCAGTCATCCTCCTCAAGGGCGGTTTGAGGCTGCCAAAGGGTTCATGCAGGATGAGTACGCCCTTCCAGATGTGCTGGGGACCCGGTGGATCATGCTGAAGGAAAAGAAAGGCGCAGTGGCGGGTTTGGCACAATCCTGTGGACCCTCAGTCTCAGCACCTATGTGCCCATCTAGAGAAAACCCGCCCTGGGGACATCCACTCCGATACCTTAAAGCCTCAGACCACACAGCGACTACTAGGCCGCTTCTTCCAAACCCAAAGCAACTTTGGGCGGGCCCCGCCCACCGCCGCCTGTCGGGCCTCAAACGCCCGGCACCAGGTAGTTCGGGGGTGGGGGAGGGGGGCGATCGGGGCGAGGCTCGAGTTCACCCTTTGTGGAGACCACCCTCAGCCTCAGGATCAGTGCCGGGAGAGGGCCAGCCCTGACTCCCCACTGACCTGGTTCAGGCGAAAAGGAAACGCCGGGACCGGAAGCAGACGTCATCAGTTCGCGCCAGCCTAACGGCCGCGGTTTCCTAGCAACCGAGGGGCTTGCAGGCTATGTGGGGGCGCGGAGCTGAAAGGCCGGGCGCGGGTTAGGCCTGGGGAGGACGGGTCCCAGGACCCGGTTGAAAAGTCCCCATCCGGTCTTCAGTTAGGGTCAAGACGCAGGCATCTACGCCAAAAGGAAGCAGAGCCGGGCCCGGCCCTCGGCCCCCAGGACCTCCATCTCCCAATGCCAGAGGTAGTAGGCCTGTGGGTGACCCATACAGCCCAGTTCCGAGGGGAATGCAGGGAGGAGCGGGTGCTGGTGACCTGGACGGGTGCTGGTGACCTGGACGTCTGGAGCCGTGCACATTACCACCTTTTGGGCTCTGGCCTGGATCCCACCACCTTGGTCTCAATAGTTAGGACCTAGGCTCTTGAGCCACACTAGCCTCCTAGCCTTGTGGCCTCAGAACAAGTTACTTAACCTCAGAAATCCCTTTCCCTCACTGTATATAGATAATAGATAGAGATGATAGGTTAGTACTCAATAGTACATAGTAATACCTAAGATTAAGTGCTTGAACGATGAGGCCAGACTCTAGTTCAAATCCCAGATCAACTAAACTAACTGTGTGACCTTAGACAGGCTTCTTAATAGTTCTATCCCTCCATTTCTTTTCTTTTCTTTTTTTTTTTTTGAGATTGATTTATTTATGCATACAAAAACTAGGGTGCAGGCCAGAGGTGGGGGTGAGAGGATTCACCAGTATCAGAGCGAGGAGCAGAATAGGCAGATCTACCAAAATACACTGCTGAGGGGAGCAGCAGGTGAGACAGGAGAGGTCTGCTGCACCATGTGGGCCAGCTCCCTGGCCAGGGATCAAACTTGTGCTGTAGTGGCCAGTGATAGCTTGATAGTGCTTTGTCTTTACCCCTGTACCACCAGGGAGGCACTCTGTCACTCCATTTCTTTATTTGTAAAATGGGAGTGATAATTACCTCACACAGTTGTTTGAAGATTAAATGAAATGCAAATGTTTAGTACATTATCTTATGCACAGATCTTGGTGGCAATAAACAGAAATAATTACTATGACCCTGATCCTCATATCCCAGGTTTGGAACTGTGAAGGAAGGAGTAATAGAAATTTACAAAATCCTAAGCCTTCCCACCAAGCAGTTGACCTTGATGTCTCTCACCCAGGCAGACAGGGATAGACTGGAGAGGGATGCACTCCCAAAAAAGATGGAATGGCCAGGATGGGCTTTTTTGCTGAAACAGGGCTTTCCAGGAAAAAGATCCCTCTAGTAACTTGCCCTCTCCCCCTTCCACATCCCTGATCCCAGGGAAGAACTTCCTACAGCTTCCTTTGACTCTCAACTTGTTTCAGGCCCCTAGGGTTCTGACCTTCTTCATCTAGATTTAACTTGCAATGTGCTGGGACCCTGTGCTAGAAGCTGAGGATTCAAGATGGACAAGGCAATCCTTACCTCTCCGGAGCTCAGTCTAGCATAGCACTGCTTCTCGATCTTGAATGTGCTTCCTTAGGATGGCCTGGGTGTCTTACTAAATTACAAATTCAGGTCCTGTAGCTCTGGGGTAGTACCCAAGACTGCATTTCTGCCAAGTTTCTAGGTGACACTGATGAAGCTGGTTTACGAACTGCACTTTTAGTAGCAAGTTGAGGAGAATCCCATACACTCGCTGCACAGTGGGAGGTTGCAAGCTGGAGACAAAATCCAGGCTAATCACCAGGCAGCTGGAGGTGGTCTCCGCCCCCCTTGCTTACAGAGATTTGCCTCCCAGGAATCCACCACGTGACAGTATCTGACCGCAGCCTCGACTAGAAGAGCCCTGCGAGCGCCATGGCTCCCCAGACGCCGCACGGTCTCCCTTCCCTGTTGCTGCCTCTCCTGACGCTACTGCTTCCCCAGGTATAACGGGAAGAATCAAATCATCCGGGGCTGGGTGCAATGTAGCGGAATCAGATCTGGCAGAGGAAAGAAAGCGAAAATACTGAAACACTGGGCAAAGCTAGTTCTAGCTCCTCTACTCTTGGTCTATGCTGTGTGTCTCCTGCCTCCCTCCCCGTGCCCCGCTCCCCCACTCCCCTGCCCCACGACATGCACACAGACTCCAGTCCTGTGCGGAGCGCTTCTCTCCCTTTGCAGGCAGACACTCGGTCATTTGTAGTGGATCGCGATCATGACAGATTCCTTCTGGACGGGGTCCCCTTCCGCTACGTGTCTGGCAGCCTGCACTACTTTCGGGTACCGCGGGTGCTTTGGGCGGACCGACTTTTCAAGATGCGAATGAGCGGCCTCAACGCCATACAGTTGTAAGAAGTGCTCACCGGAGAGCCCCGAAGGGGTGGGGTAGTCTTCCTACCACCCCCTTACGAAGGGGATGGGAATGGGAAGACTGGCTTGGCTAGGAGGGTTTATAAGCTTCAGGGGTTCCCAGCAAAGGATGGGAAAGGGCGGGTCAGGGCCTCCCTGCAGCAGTATCCTAGAGAGTCCCTGAACCCTTGACCCTCCGCAGCACCTCCCCACCTTGGGCCCTCTTCCTTTGTTAACCTCTTCCTTTCTCAGTTATGTGCCCTGGAACTACCATGAACCAGAGCCTGGGGTCTACAACTTTAATGGCAGCCGGGACCTCATTGCATTTCTCACTGAAGCATCTTTAGCGAACCTGTTGGTCATACTGAGGCCAGGACCTTACATCTGTGCAGAGTGGGAGATGGTGAGTTAGGTGGAGAAGGAACAGAACCCAAACCACCCATGTGTGGTTCCTAGACTATCCCCATCTGCCCACACTCTGGGGCTACTTCCAGCACTAAACTCCGCCTCCCTCCTTCTTACCTCCTGTGCTCCACTCTGTCAACAAAACCTGCCCACTTCTTTGTTGTCTTTTATCTTTGTCTCAGGGGGGTCTCCCATCCTGGTTGCTTCGAAAACCAAAAATTCGTTTGAGAACCTCAGATCCAGGTGAGTTGAGACTAAAGATTTAACACACACACACACCAATAACAAAATGGATTATCTGGGTGCCCAAAATAGAAGAGACCACCCTCAAATTAGAACTCATTCATTCAAGTGTATATTGTTTTCATCCTGCGAGAAGGATGCAAAACTAAAAGACCAGACGGACCTTAGTTTCTATGCGGTAGAACTTATAGTGGAAGAAAAAGGATTTTTTAACCTATAAATTTTTTTGCAGGCTGTAAAAATAGCACCCCAAGAAACAGACAGGACTTAAAATAGTGAATATGGGACTATGGGACTTTTTCAGGTAGGGAGAGAAATGTCTGAGAAGGTGACTTTTCAACTGATGGCAGGGAAGGGAAAGCACCGATCTTGTGAGGAGAGGGAGAATAACCAGGTAGTGGGAAAGTATATTCTTTCATTTATTTATTTATTTTTAGAAATCAGAGAAATCTTTTATTTTTTTACTTTGATTTTTGCAAGGTTTTTTTTTTTTTTTTCTGAAGCAACATTGGTTTACATTGTTGTTTGTATGTTAGAAGTAGATGTTTATTCTAAGGCTAAGGTGGGAATATGGCATGGTTGAGGCCAGCCTGGCTGGGGTGGTAAGTGAGGGAGAGAGTACTATGAAATTGGAGAGAGAGAGGGGAAGCCTTGGTGTAGGACCTTGTAGTCCATTGTAAGGGAGCTGCGTTTTATTCTAAGTACATTAGAAAGTCAATGAGTTTAATCAGAGATGCGACAGACACGATCTGATTTGTTTCCAGATTACCTCAGTGTGGATGTGGAGAGTTCGTTGAGGTGAACAAGGTGGGAGGTGGAGAAGCTAATTAGGAGACTATGACTGCAGTTGGGGAGAGGATAGCTCTCAAGCTAAGGTGATAGTGGAAATGAAGATAACAGGGCAGGATTGAGACCTAGGTTGGAGAGAAAAATCACCAGGACTGGTTGATAGATTTTGCTTGGGAGGGTTTTGGGAGGGCAGTATGGGTAGGATCCTCTCTTGAAAGGAAGGAATTGAGTTTCTGGCAAGTAAAGATGGTGGTAGTGTTTACTGACAGAGCAAAGATAAAGATCAGGCTGGTAACGGGATAGCTTTTGAGGGAAATTTTTATTATATCACACGCTATTAGCTATTAAGTAAGCAACAGGAAGATCTGTGAGCAGGGAGCTTAGGGGGAGGTTTGGGCTAGAGATATAAATGTGGGAGTCAGTAGTCTAGCGATGAGAATTGAATCCATGGGTACTGAGACACCACCTGGGAGAAGAGTATAGAGGAAGAAAAGATGAGAATTCTTAATTGAGCTCTGAGATGCCCACTATTTCAAGGAGCTTGGATTCCATTTCAGGTGCAAATGGGAGGTCATTAGCGAAAGGAATGATCTTATCTAATTTATACCTTTAAAATAGATGACTCTGGCAAAATGCCTTATATCTGCACTTCTTAGGGTGCTGGAGAGCTTTATGATCTTACAGTATTTTTCAAACTCAGTTGACTATGAAATACATTCAAACCAATAAAGCACCAACATGCAATCTCTGATTTTCTCAAGAAAACCAGTGACCTCTTCATCTAACTCTCTGATGGGTTCTAGGGCCCCTTCCTCCTCTGACCCATCAGAACACTCAGCATAGCTGGGCACTTTGTCCTCTGAAACACCCTTCACTCTGCCTCTATGGCACCACGCTTACCTGGTCCCTGCTCTTCCCACTACAGTTTTCTGACCACTCCTCACTAGTTCTCCATTTCCCTTTCCACTGAATGCTGGAATGTCTCAGGGCTTAATTCATGGATGCTTCTCTTTCTGCCCACACTCACTTCCCAAATGACCTCATCCATTCATGTAGCTTTAAAGTCTATCTAGTAGCTAGTGGCTGAGCTATAGATCACCAGTCAGGACCTCCCCTAGACTCCTAAACACATATTCAACTACCTACTTGAATTCTACATTTGGAGGTCTAAAAGGCATAATGTTAAACTAAGTTCCCAGTATTGCCTCCTAAACCAGCTATTCTTAACAATCTCCCCATCTTAGTTAATGACAACTCCATTTTCCAATCAGGTGAAATACCATGGTAGAATTCACCATGCCTATCTTTCCTTCCCACCCCACCAGAAAATCCTATCCACTTCACCCTCAAGCTAAGTTGAATTCAACTGCTTTTCCTCACCCATATGGCCACCACCCTGCTCCAAACCACCTCTCTCAGCTGGGTTATTTTAAATTTCCTGATTTCCCTTATTTTTCACCCCCAACCCATATAGTCGAGTAGACAGTAGCCAGTGTGATCCTGTTAAAATGTTTAAGTACTTTGGAAACGTGAGTGTGCACCAAATCATGTCTTTTCTCTACTTATACATCTCCGGTAGGTGCTCATCTCATCAGAATATGATCCCTGGAGTCCGTCAAAGGGTCTGCTAAGTCCTACCTAATTGGTCCAGTTACTCTTCTGACATCTAGTCCTTTCACTGTTCGCTCTGGCCTCATTGCTCTTCACAACCCATCAGGCGTGTTCCTGTGTGAGCCTTGCATCTGCTACTCCCTGTCTTCCTGTAGTCACCTCAGTGATGCTTGGTTGGATTCATTTAATCCATCTTTGAGGATCTGCTGCTGGGCATTTCATCCACAATAGGGATGCAGCAAATGAGCCTGGCAGAGAAGGGAACTGTTCCCTAATGGGGTAGACCAAGAGGGGATAATGAGATCACTCTCAAATGAGAATTTGGGGCATAATACCTAATCTAAAACAATGATCTTTTACTGGATGACTAAAATCACATGAACTATCCATTCAATTAGGGTGCAGGTCAAACATTCAACATTTCTGTGAATTCCCATGCTACTACATAGAGACCTTGGGTGTATATCAGTGACATAATGTTAGCTTCATATGATGTATATTTGACATTTAAAAAACATGCACAAGGAACACTGGTTTATGGTTTCCTATGTTCAAATGTCATTGCTGTGTAAACATGCAGGAGCTTAGGACTGAGTTTCTTCTGACAAGAGTCACTGCTGCCCCGACTCAGTTGTGGGCCACTGGGATGCAAACTACAGCCCAGAGTTCAGGTAGCACTGAAACTGCTGCATTGATGCGGGGCATGGGCTGCCCTAATGAGCAGAGCACTGCTCTTTCCTTTAGACTTCCTTGCTGCAGTGGATTCCTGGTTCAAGGTCTTGCTGCCCAAGATATATCCATGGCTTTACCACAATGGGGGCAACATCATTAGCATTCAGGTACAAGTGGGAAGTTAACTGGGCAAGGGAAAGGCATGCCAGGAGTCTTTAACCTTCTGCACCGTGTAGCTGAGCTCTTTTCCTTTCCCCTGGCAGGTGGAGAATGAATATGGTAGCTACAGAGCCTGTGACTTCAACTACATGAGGCACCTGGCTGGGCTCTTTCGTGCACTACTAGGAGACAAGATCTTGCTCTTCACCACAGATGGGCCCGAAGGACTCAAATGTGGCACCCTTGAGGGACTCTACACCACTGTAGATTTTGGCCCAGGTCTCCCGAGCAAGGGTTAGGAGTGGAGTCTGGGGAGGGGACACTTTGTCTGTGATGTTTATCTTTCACCTCTGCCTCCTTTCTGTAGCTGATAACATGACCAAAACCTTTGCCCTGCTTCGGAAGTATGAACCCAGTGGACCATTGGTGAGAAGCCACTAGGAGTGAAAGCAAGAATCAGGGATGGGAACAGATGGAGTTTGTCCCATCTCCCTTATGACTCCTTTTACTTTCACTCTAGGTGAACTCTGAGTACTACACAGGCTGGCTGGATTACTGGGGCCAGAATCACTCTACCCGGTCTGTCCCAGCTGTAACCAAAGGACTAGAAAAAATGCTGCAGATGGGAGCCAGTGTGAACATGTAACTGGAGACGCTGGGGGCAACACGAATCTGTAACTGAGTGTTGGGGATGAAAGTTAAGATTCAATGAGTTAGCTTTTACCTTTCCTCCCACCCCTCCTCCCACTTCAGGTACATGTTCCACGGAGGTACCAACTTTGGATACTGGAATGGTGAGTCCAGATGGCCCCTGGAGTGGAAGCAGAGAGGAGTACAAAGAATTAGAATCTGAGGACTGGGTGGATTAAGATGTCTAGAAGTTGGAGATGGCCACCACTACCCCATGGCAAAATCCTTTGCATGAAGATCTTTCTTTGCTTAGTGCCCATGATCAAAAAGATGTTAATTAAATTGGTTTGACCCCAGGTGCTGATGAGAAGGGACGCTTCCTCCCAATTACTACCAGCTATGACTACGACGCACCCATATCTGAAGCAGGGGACCCCACACCTAAGCTTTTTGCTCTTCGAAATGTTATCAGCAAGGTGTCCTACCACTTCATTAAGTACCAAAGGTTTTTGTTAATCTGGGGGGTGTGCCTAAATTGTTTGTAAAGGGACCTCATAAGTCAGTGGTTATTGTCTGGGCCACAGAGTCCTGAGCAACCCATGGAAGCACTGCCTGCCCACCCAAATGGGACTACCCCGGGGGGGGCACACACAAGTGTGTGCACAATTTTATCATCTTCATGATTCCTGAAGCCCATCCCTGGACCCCAAGTTAGGAATCCTGTTTTAGGCTCTTGGAATAGGGGATGTTTTTGTGGTTTTCCTATGACTTCTGAGAGAATTTGGGCTCAGTTCCAGGAAGTTCCCTTGGGACCTTTGCCTCCCCCCAGCCCTAAGATGATGCTTGGACCTTTGATCCTGCAGCCGGTAAGCTCCTCCCCATCTTTTCTCTGATTTTACCCCGTTATTCTCTAAATTGCCCAAACTGTCCCTCACTCTATCCTAAAATTTCTCTGACACCTCCCCCTTATTCTAATAGAATGGGGAGTTGCTGGCTTTCCTAGATCTCCTGTGCCCCCAAGGGCCCATCCGTTCAACCTTGCCAATGACTTTTGAGGCTGTCAAACAGGTAAGGCATAAAGCCACATCCACACCTGCAGCCAAAAGTTCCCTCCAGCTATGCCTCTTCCCCACAGAATCTGTTCTTATCGCTCACATTTAAGTGCTCATTCTTCCACCCCAGGACCATGGCTTTATGTTGTACCGGACCCATCTGCCCCAAACTGTTTCTGAACCAGCACAATTCTGGGTGCCAAACAATGGAGTCCATGATCGTGCCTATGTGATGGTAGACGGGGTGAGAACCTAATCCAGGTTGCTTGTGAGCCCATTTCCCCTCCTTCTCAGCATCCTTGCAGGGAGTCCAGGATCTGCTGGGGTGAACAGTGGGACTGAGGACAGTTTCAGGATGGGTGGGAAACTGACAAATGGGCTACTTTTCTTTGCCCACCAAGTAAATGTCCTAATGGTTTCCTGCGTGGCCATGAGCTAAATGCTGAGCCCTTCCCTTACAGATCCCGTCTCTCATCCACAGGTGTTTCACGGTGTTTTGGAACGAAACATGAAACATAAACTATTTTTGGTTGGGCAAAAGGGGGCCAAACTGGACATGTTGCTGGAGAACATGGGGAGGCTCAGTTTTGGATCTAACAGCAGTGACTTCAAGGTGAGCTAGCTTTGCCCAGCCCCTGGCCCCCATACCATTATTGACCAAACTCCATTGGAAAGATGGGGCCTAATGGAAAATCACAAGAGCCATGTCCTTGGAGTCCCGCAGAGGAGCCGTGGTTTGTGGGGTGCTGGACATGATCACTAGTTGCATCCCAGGGCTTCGTTAGGGGCAGTTTGGACCTAAGAGTTTAGTGAATGATGAGATTCCATTTGCCTTCTTCACAGGGCCTCCTAGAACCTCCAATTCTGGGGCAAACACTCCTTACCCAGTGGCTGATGTACCCTCTGAAAGTTGATAAGCTTGCAAAGTGGTGGTTTCCCCTCCAGTTGCTGAAAACACCAATTTCTCCAACTCCCTCTGGCCCTACCTTCTACTCCACAGCATTTCCAATTTTAGACTCAGGCGGGGACACATTTCTCTTTTTACCTGGCTGGACCAAGGTATTGCTGCTGGTGGTGGTCAGGTGGGAGGGTGGGGGCAGAAATGATTTATCTGATCAGAAACCTAAAAGGGGCTGATTCTACCCCCTTGAGAGCTGACCCTTGTTTTTCCTCTCTCCTCCCTCTGCCCCAGGGCCAAGTCTGGATCAATGGCTTTAATCTGGGCCGCTACTGGACAAAGTGGGGGCCACAACAGACCCTCTATGTGCCAAGACCCCTGTTGTTTGTTCAGGGAGCCCTCAACAAAATTATATTGCTGGAGCTAGAAAATGCACCTCCTAACCCCCAAATCCAATTCTTGGATAGGCCTATCCTCAACAGCACCTCACACAGGACATACATCTATTCCCTCTCAGATGATACACAAAATACCCCGATGGAGTTAAGTGGGCACTGAATGAAATTTCGTTAACCCTTAGTCCTGGGACAGGGAGTGGGCAGGAGCCCTGGTGCCGGGCCTCAGTGATCATAAGGAACCAAAGGCCAAAAGGCCTGAATGTAAGTACAAGCGCAGCTTCCTTGCCAAACTTTATTGTGATTAAAGTTCCACAGACAGTACCAGCTCCACATACTTCTGTGGCCCTGACTTTGCCCTGGTTCCTGAGTGTTCTTCCCCTTCTCTTCCCCCTCTCTGGTCTTGGGGGAAAGAAGAAACTGAGGGCCAGTGTGAACATGCCCCCAGAACCTAGAATTGACCGCAGGTGTTCTGTAAGATCAGGAAGAGGGCTTCCCAGCTCGACGGTGTTCCTGGAGGCAGCGTGTAGAGCAGAAGGAGAAGTCAAGGTAGTGAAAGGGAACGAGGCCTTGGAGGGATGTCCCGCAGCTCCAGCAGCGTCTGAACAAGAGGAAGAAAAATGGCTGAACAGGTAGCCGAGACATTTTCCAACCCAACCGCTCCCAATCCCTTCTGTCATTTCTGTTTTTGCTCCCAAGGTTTCCAGAACATCTGAAAAATCTTAAAGAACCTTTCTGAATCTTATGCAGGCACTCATCCTACTTGTACAAACATTAAGATGCACCCAGCACATGCACACACACATACCGAACATTGCTGATCGCTGCGGAGTCCGGGATCCCAGGGGGAGGGGCTCCCAACTGGGCAGCTAGTCGGCGCTCTGCAGCCAAAGCTCTCTGCAAGGAGGAGGAGTTGTATGAAGGAGAAGCCCCCAGTGCTGGGTGAGGGTACCCAACAAGTGACAATGGCAGGGGGAAGGCATGAGATCGCTAAGGCCGTCTTACAACTCAAGAGGAAACTCCAGCCTCACCTTCTCGCGGTCACTGAGGGCAGCAAATCGCTGCTGCTCTTCTTGTTCTCGCTGCTTCTGCTCCTGCTGCTTTTGTTGCTGTTCCTCTCGCTGCCGCCGGGCTGCCTTCTGCTCCCTTTTCCGCGAAGCCTGCCGTGCCTCCATTTCTGGTGTGAGTGGCCCTGGCACCTGGAAGATTCCGGGAAGGGATAGGTTGAGACCTACACAAACTGCTTGGTAGACGGTAACAAAGCAGAAGTGGTCTGGCCAGGCGCTACGATGCCTCCCACTCTGCTTCCTTTTCCAGCCGACCTGAGCCTTGTTGTAGTCCCAGGCATCTGGGCTCTTCTCCATGAACCTGCGGAACTCATTACGTGTAGCTCTGTCAGCTGCAACCACATATGGTGGCCGAGCCTGGGAGTCCCTAGCGTGAAAAAGAAAACAGAAAAGTTTCAACCTGCCACCTGCATTTCCAACATCACCCACCCAGACCACGGGGAATACTGTCAAATAGTCAATGTCAACGTCAGCCTCCAGATCATCCTTTCTATACCCCGAAGGGCTGGACGTGGGGATCCTCACTTACTGCACAGTGGGGTCAGCACCTGCCTCCAGCAGCAGACGAACCGCAGAGCCTCTCCCAGCTGCAGCGGCTGCATGCAGGAGTGTGAAACCACTGGGGCCCAAGGGGGCACTGAGCAGAGACAGGACTCCAGCGTCTGTGGGGCTGGCGGCTAGCTGGAGCTTCAGCGCCCCAACATCTCCAGCTCGGCAAGCAGCTAGAAGCCTGTCCCAGAGCTCCGGCTGACGAGGGGCCCCGGCCTCATCCAATGAAGAGCCCAAAGAAGCTCCCTGTGCCTGAGCCAACTGTGAGAAGGCCTCGTCGCCTTGAGATTTCTGAGGAGTCTGAAGCGCCCCAGGCTCCAGGTCTTGGCTTCTGTCCCTTTTATTTCTTTTTCTCCTCCTCCGCTTGGGCAACACTTCAAACTCACGAAGATCCAGGGTCCCCAGCGTCAACTCCACCAGTTCTACCTGGGAATCGTCCTCATTCTCTGGCCCTGAACCTAGAGGGAAATTGGGCGTATTAGACCCACCTAAAGAATAAGCAGAGGGTGGAAATGTGGACTGCCCTAGATGCTTATGAATGTATATAAAGAGATAGTTCAGATGATTTTGACGTGTTTGTGTTTTGTTACTCAAGATAATATATCAAGAGCTGAATCCTTTAGTGTCACATGCAGAAACGAGGCTCTCAGCCCAAAGACAGGCCACCAGAGAACGTCCCCTCCACAAGTGGACTTAGGGTGTTGTCCAACAGGAAAGCAGGGGGGCAGAGAGAGCGAGGCAGCCCAAGCATCTGCAGCCGAGAAAGCAGCCCTTCGCCCAGCACCACAGCGTCCAGTAAGATGGGCACACTATGTGACACTCATGCAACTCAGATCCAAGCATCCACTTTGTGCAAAGACTTTTCAAGGTACTGGAGATAACAGATTTAGACAGGTCAGTAAACATGTCTCAGTGACTGCTGCTATGCACCCACATGTGCGCGCTGTACAGGGCTCATCTATAAATAGGGAAGTGGGTCCATTCCACACAAATAGGGAATGTGCCACTGCGTTCCCAGGCCAGACATGCAGGCAGAGATTTGACAATTGCCAGGTAGTGTTCAAACCCTGTTCAGGAGCGTCTTCATTCTGCTCCCGTGCCTCATCTTCACCACCGGGGGCCATTCTTTCTTCCTTGCTAGCCGCCTTCCTCTCTCTCATTGTCTTCCAGTGGCTCTTAGGTGAGTCTAACCTGACTGTCTCTCGGGGATCTTCTCCTGCGTGAAACAAAAGATATTTCTCAACTTGAGCTGAGGAGAAGCCACCCCAGGGTTCTCTCAATAAAAATGCAACTGGGCCACAGTCTGAGGGATAGGAAATCCTCTGGATGCACAAACAGTAACCAGGCGTGGGCTGGACGGAGCAGGAAGGTCGAGGGAGTCGGGATCTGGATCACAGGCTCACCATGGACATTCAAGGTGGTCAGCTTATGGAGCACTCGCTGTAACTCTCGGAAGGTTGGTCTGCGGGTAGTGAGCGGGATATCCCAAAGTCGGGGATCCCCCCGTTGCAGGGGTGCCCCAGGGCCTCCGAAGAACAAGGACCGACCAGAGCAGGGTGAACGAAGCAGTATTGTCCCAGCCTCCCCCAGCGCCTTAGCCCAGTCTGGCCCTGCCAGCAGGTCACGAACATCCTAGAGAAGAGAGTAACTCAGCCCTAATATCTTCTTTTGCTAGTGTTAAATGTCCAACCCGGAAATGGCCCACAGATCACGTATAGGGGGTGGGAGGTAGAAGATAACAGAGGAAGGCAAAATGGGTAGACTAAGACTCCTGGGGCTCCATCCCTATTCTACCCTTGTCTACCCATAAATAATGACTGGGCAAATATTAAAGTCAAGCCATTGGGACATTAATGAGTTGAGAGGGGAAAATGTATGGATTAAGGACCACCAGGATCTGGGAGGCCTAACTCACCTTAAACAGTGTGGCTTCATTGTAGCGTCGCAGGTTGGCTCCAGCAGAGCGAGAAGCCCCACCCCGGGCATCCCGAAGACTCTGGGCAGTGCCCCGCTTGGCCCGCACCGTGTAGCGGTGAAAAGTTTTGTGTGTCACCACCTCTCTTCTGTAGATAGCACAGACTCAGTACAGAGCCAGCTGCTACTCCCAGACTAACAGTATCCATTCCGCCCGCACCCAGGCAGCACCCTCTCACCCTTGGAAAATGGCACCAGCAAAGTGCCCAGCTGCAGCCATGAGCACCACGCAGCACCTGGGACCTCCGCTTTGCAGGTTCTGAAGCAGCACTTCTGGTTCTGGGGGCACCTGGATGACAGAGGTACAGCACCAACATTGTTCCATCTGTTTCATTCCTTGCAAAGAATCCAAGTGCCAGCGCCCAGGGCTTCATGTGCATTATCATATTGTGCAGCCACCCTGAGGTTTGTCTCCATTTTATAAAGAACAAAGTTTGAACCTTGCAGAGGTCATCCAGATCAAAAAGTAGAACCACAATTCAAACCAGATTGGTTCTTTCCAAACTTAATTTCATCACCCCTGCCCTCTCCAAGAGTCAGGCCAGTTCAAGATTATGCCATCAAGTATGATATTCCATCCCCCAAGGAGCAGGGAAAGAAGTGAGAAATGGATTGACCTAAGGAGAGATCTAGGCTGAGTGTATAAATAGCTGGAGTTGACCACACAACCTACACTGTCACTTGCCTTGCGAGGGCCTAGGACACAGCGATAGACATGAAGAAACTGGCCCTGGGCATTCTGGAAAAGAACCCGATGTGGGTGGAAGCCTTGGGGTCGGTTAGACTTCTCAAACTCAGGCCTCTCCTCATCCGGCATCTGTAAGTCTTCCTCACTGGCTGAGTCTGAGTCTGATCCTGAGATGCTGGAAAGATCTCCTGAGGACAACATAAGATTCGTAAGTTTGATGCCCCATCTTTGTGTTTTCTTCAGGTTTCTAAATGAGAGCCTTCCTCCACCCCCATGTACTATTCCCACACAGGGTCCCGCAGGCATCACCTGTAGAGCTCCGCTTCTCAAAGTCCAGGGCAGACAGAAGAGGTTTGTCCTTGAGACGCTGCTTTAGGTTAAATCGATGCCAGTCAAGTTTATAATGATCCCTCTGGTAGAAAGCAAAGAGGGAGGCAGAATGTGGAAATAGGCCCCAGCCTGGTCTTTTATGGTCGCCACACCCAGCAACAGAATTCCAGGTAGTAGGACAAGATAACATCAACTGTCTTAGTCAAAGCATGGGCCTTTATTAATAAATACAAATCAAATGTCTACTTTTCACCTACTATTTAATAGTTTCCACCATTATCTCTGTACCCAGTCTTTTACCTGTTCTTGGTGATTCTGGAAGGCCTGGTCACAGGTTGAGCAAAATAACTTCTCTGAAATATTCAGAGGTTTTCTTTCTGGGCTTGTTCTCTCCTCTGAATCTAAACAAAGAAAAGGGAATTAGAGGTAGAAAGAGAATCCAAGTCCACAGTGTCTTTCCTTTTATTCAGTGTCTAACATACAAGCAAAGAAGGACACAAAGAGATGGCATATCCTTGCCTTCAAGGAATTTACCATCTACTAGTCATGAAATAAATAGCACAGCAATCACTTAAAACAATAAATATGCTTCTGAAAAAAATGTATATAAAGGAATAAAAATCAAACACTGTATTTAAATTAACCAATGGGGCTTAAAAGAATTCTGTAGAAAATAATTTTTGGTAAGGTTAAAAATATTTTTAACTAAAAAGAAATACTTCCCAAATGCCATTTTTTTTTAGTTTACACTTCCAATTACAGCATGCAGTTTATTTAAAAGGAAGCACAGGGCCTCCCTGGTGACACAAGGGGTTAAGTCTCAGCAAATGAAACTATCAGCAGCCACTGCAGCATGAGTTTGATCCCCAGCCAGGGAGCTTCCCACATGGCGCAGCAGACCTCTCCTGACTCAGGAGTGTATTTCAGTCAGTCTGCCTGTTCTGCTCCCCACTCTGTCTCTGATGAATCCTCTCACCGCCCACCCCCCACCTCTGGCCTATACCCCAGCTCTTGTATGCATAAATAAATTTAAAGAAAAATAATGAAGGGCAGAGACAGTCCTCAGTCTTGCAGATTTGTTCTCTTCTCTTTCCCTGCCCAAGTCCCCCCTGCAACCATGCTCTGCCAGATCCTTGGTCAGGCCAACAATCATCCTAGCTTGATCCCCCCTTTGCATTTATTGCAGGCGAATACACCAGGGTAGCACTGTGTGTCATGCACCTGGCATTGTTCTACCTCTATGTCCATTGGGAAAGAAAGAATATCCCAGAACCTGAAACAAACTGGGTCCTAATGATCAATATAAGTTCTACTCAGTGAGCGTAGATGACAACAAACTGAAGAAGGTCCAGACTTCCAAATGAAATGTTTCACTATAACGTTGTTCAAAGTGAAGATCCTCCAGAAGCCATTGGCACATCACTTTCCCACTTAACCAGGAAATACATTCCCTCTAAATGCACAAAATCATGTTAGTGTATTGTGTTGGGGTTTACACTGATTAATAAATATCTGAAATGTAGAAAAATAAAAAATAAAAGGTATAAGAAACATAGGCAGAGACAAACTAAAGTTGAATAAAACCAACAATAAATTGTTATATAGCCTTCAAGAAGGAATATGATGGGAGTCCAGTTATATTCGGAATAAATCTAGGAATTGTGAAAATGACCTAGAATTTTGAAGTGTTTTTTGCAGACGGTGGTTTTAATGTGACAGGACGTAAGCATGGCAAGAAAGTTGTCTGGAGACAATGGAGGGGGCTGTGCTGGGAAAAAAAAAAAAAGGAGACCAAGACATTTAATTAAGACAAATTTAATCCAGTAGAGAGAGATGTCAATGTGAGCTCCGTGTGGAACACCTGCAGTAACGTGCTCCCTGGAGGAACAATCAGCTCCAAAAAGCCTTGCACGTTTCTTATGGATCCACCCCAAACCTTCCCCGATACCTGGACAGGAAGATGTTAGAGCCTGAGACAGAGACTCCCTGGGAGCGTGGCTCACCAGGCTCAGGCCCCGAAGCACCGGAGCATCAGTGTTGAGGTCAAACAAGGAGATCGATGCTGGAGCCTGGGCTGGAGCCGGCGACATGGCTGAGCGAAAATTATTTAGAAGCAGCTCCTGGAGCAGAAAGGGGGAGAGAAACAAAGCTCCTACTGCTGCGTTTCCTGCGGGCCTGACCTGGTCTTCCCCCAGTCGTCACACACCTCGGTACTAGTCAGTTCTGGGCTTAACAGGAGGCCCCAGTCGGCTTTCTCAAAGCCCCAGTCTCAGACTACCGGAGAGTGAAAGGTGACAGCACCGAGTTCCCACGTCGAACCCGACAGAGCTAACTCAGAGGCTCCCTAACCGGCCGGCGTTACCCGTGCGATGGGCTCCGGCACTGGCTGGGCCACGCGGACTCGCCCCCGCCATCAGAAGCGGCACCCAAAGTACCGGGGAGCCGCGCGGCACGTACGTCCACAGTCCGAGGCCCGGATTCCTGCAACACCACAACAATTTCGTCACTACGGCGCAGCGTAGAGGACAAATGGCGGCGCCCGAACCTGCGCCCAGTCCCGTACAGCACACCATTGGTTCTGTACCGTCCAAGACCCGCCTCGGCCCTTCGTCCCGCCCCCGGAGCCAAGAATTGGCCTTCCTGTCTCCACCCCCCGCAGCTCATTGGCCGGGCTGGCTGCGGGTGACAGTGAGTGGCAGACGCCAGGCCTAGCGCTCCGGATCGGGCTGAGTCCAGCCGAGCCGACACAGCCCCTGGAATCACCCGGGTCACCGTTCCTGAGGTGAAACGCGAGACTGGTTACTGGAATCCCAAGGGCCCGGGTCGGGCCGGATCAGGGGTGCCCGCGGAGCCCTATGTGAGCTCGCGGCGGGTAACGGGGAAGGGGCGCCGCGGGCGGGGCGGGGGCGCGCAGCCGGAATGTTTTGATAGCGGGGGCGCGCGGGTGGGGGCGCGCGCGAGCCGCGGGGGCGCGCGCTAGGTTGTCCGCTGTTGGGAGCCGAGCCCTTGGCCCGGCCCGGGCGACCCTGGGGCGCGCTGGACTCGAGCGGTGGCGGCTGGGTATGGGGAGGCAACCCAGTCCAACTGGGGTGTCAGTTGTAGGTCTGGCTCCATCTCTCCAACATCTGCAGGAACCCCTGAGCCTGGGCCCAGGCGGCCTGGGCTCCATGGGCCCTAAGTCCACGCCGAGCCGGTGAGTGGTGAGTTCCCTGAAGGCTTGGTCAGCTCCTTTGGGCTCTCACCAACGCAGGAAGTCTCACGGGGACCAGGCGTGGCCAGTATCCATGACCTCAGGGTCTACACTGACTTGGCATGTGCCACCCAGACCATGCTTGGCTCCAGGGACCTAAGGAACCCAGAGTTTATCCAAGATCTGGTGTCTCCACTGACCCAGTCAGGGCTGTGCCTGCCTGCTGGTTCTTTGGTGCTAGGGAAGCAAGGGGAGGAATTGGCCAGAAAGCTCCTTTTCAGGATTTGGGGTCTGGGGGTTTTGGATCCTATAGGCCTATCTAATTTCTGAGGCTAAGGTGGGCAAAGGAGGAACAATCCAGAAGGGGCCACCAGATTTCAGGCCCACACTGACTCCCTCTCCACAGGTTCAATGAGCAGCTTCTTGGAATCCTAGAGTGGGCCTTGTGGCCCTGCAGAGCACAACCAGAGAAAGTGTACACAGCCCCAGGCTGGAGGGGTACCTCTTCCCCAGGCAGCCTCCCTGCCCCAGGCTTGTCCTCCTCTTAGTGGACAGTGGGGGAGGAGGAGGGTTGGGTTTCTTTCTGTCCCCACTCCCTACCTCTGGGGCCTGACACCTTCTCCTCCAGCAGCTGCCGAGCCAGGGCATCGAGGGCTGGAGTGGAGCAGACACTGTCCATGGAGCTGGTAGGGCCATGCGCTTAACTCACATGTTGCTTTCGAAGTACTTCCAACCTACTCATCTCTTGGGAGACCAGGCTTCTCCAGGAGGGGAGGGGGAGGGACCCTTCTCTCCACAGAACACAAGATGAAACAGTCCCCCCCTCCAACAGGACAGAATCTGGCTTCAGGCTGGCCAATTCTCAGTAGACATTTAGTAAAGGCTCTGAGAATGACTGACCTCATTGGTCAATAAAGGCCTCCAAGCCCAGAGCTTGCTCCGGAAAGGTTACTGCTCCTCTTCTGCCTTTGAGCCAAGAAGACCAGTAACAGAGACCAGGTCCAAGGATTCTTTCTCATTCCTTCTGGCCTAGTAGGCAGGGCAGCAGATGAGCAGTACCTGCTCTGAACCTGGGTCTCTTCTTCCACATACCTGGCAGGTGGACAAGGTGGACAGGGGGCGGTGGTAATGGCGCAGTTCGACACTGAATACCAGCGCCTAGAGGCCTCCTACAGCGATTCACCTCCTGGGGAGGAAGACCTGTTGGTTCATGTCCCTGAGGGGAGCAAGTGTGAGTTTTTGGACACGACAACCGGACTTGACTGGGGGCAGGCTCTGGGAATGGGGGTCGGGGCAGAGCTGGGGCGGGAGGAAAATTGATGAAAGGATTCTGAGGGAACATGGGGCTTATATCCCTCAGTGCTCTGACATCTTTGCTCCTCTGCCAACAGCACCTTGGCACCACATCGAAAACCTTGACCTCTTCTTCTCTCGAATATCCTTTATCTCTGTGTTGGAGCTCTGGGACCTTTAGCCTCTCTGTAAACCAGGTCCCTGATGGGAATTGGGTGGGTTTGACTCCAATATCTGGAAGGGGGATGGAGTTCATCTTGAGGCTGGAAGAAGCTGGGGAAATAATGATCATTATAAATAATGGTACCCACATTTACCAAGAGCTATGTGCCTTGAACTTTGCGGTGTTAATTTATAAGGGACCTCTTTAAGGGTGATCCTGCTTTTTGATGGGATGCTAACAACCTAATAATTACTGTCTTTTAACCTATTCTGTGTCAGCTCTGTGTTAAATGCTTTACACGCATTATCCCAAGCCTAAAAAGCCTATGAGACAGGTGCTGTTATTCCCACTATACCACTGCAGACAAAAGCATAGAGACAGTTATTTGTCCCAAGTCACCCAACTAGAAGATTGTGACAGGTATGTGACACAAAACACAGTGCTCTGGATTGCAGCCTCTCCTGACCACTTTTTCTTAACAATTACACGTTTATAATCTACATCAGAAGAATGGCTTCACTTGTATGCTTATTGGGGAAATCTTTGAGCTCATGTAAGTATAAGAAGGGGTGAAAGGCATGGTAAAGGCACCTCAGTCTTGACTCTCCTTGCTCTCACCCCTGACCTGCAAAACTTATATGCAGCACGAGAATTGACAGCCTCACCTCTCTGTTCCACAAAGAGAGCTCAGACAGGATCATTTCATCAGACTTCTGCTGGAATGGACCTGGCTCAGTCAGAAAATCTCAGACCCACTCACTCCATTCTGCCGTGTTTGTACAGGCCTGTTGCTAGGCAGAGAAGCTTCTGGGAGGAAGGAGCCATGTGGCCCTGCCAAAGAGGAAGAGGTTGGGAAATCTTGCTTTAATAAGAGTTCAAATCCCCCAAGGGATTCTAACTACCATCTCAGAAGAAAATCAGGAACTGGGGACCAGAGGCCAAAATCCTAAGACCCCGGGAGGAATCAGATAAGTAGTGGCAGAGATTACCCTCAGGTGAAGAAAGTGGGCCATTGTGTGGCACCTGAGACTTAGCGCAACAAATAGGGCCCGGTTTGGACCTGAGGAGATCTCCTGAGGCTGAGCAGTAGAGAGGACCCACTGGGAGTGCTCCAGCTCTTCCTTTTCCCCAGAGGCTGTTCCCCAGTCTTGTTCTACTGTTTCCATACTCCTCTTTTTCCACATGATTTCACTGGTCCTCTCTGACGCTTCCGCTCCTCCCCCTCTCCCCAATTCCTCAGGCAGTTCCTCTTTGTGGTCGCCTTCACCACCTTCCTGGTTAGCTGTGTGGACTACGACATCCTATTTGCCAACAAGATGGTGAACCACAGTCTTCACCCTACCGAGCCTGTCAAGGTCACTTTGCCAGATGCCTTTTTACCTGCCCAAGTCTGTAGCGCCAGGTAAGGGCTATGGGCCGGCGGGCACCAGAGCTGGTAGTTCTAGTAGCGGTGGTGGGGCAGTAGGGGTGGGCAGTGGTGGAGTATGAAGCAGCAGTGCACAACCTACAGCACAGACTTGGGCTCAGCCTCACCAAATCCCTCAGGACAGCAGCGTGTCAACCCAGCCTCCTCAAAGGCGCCCCCTTTCCCTTCCCCTCCAGGATTCAGGAAAATGGCTCCCTTATCACCATCCTGGTCATCGCTGGTGTCTTCTGGATCCACCGGCTCATCAAGTTCATCTATAACATTTGCTGCTACTGGGAGATCCACTCCTTCTACCTGCATGCTCTGCGCATCCCCATGGTGAGAGGGGGAGCTGCAGTAAGCACCCAGCCCAAGAGCTCTTCTGCAGCTTGGGAGGGCTGGGTTGCATTTCTGGGCCTCAGGCCTCCTCCTGCGTCACTGGCAGGGAGGGAGGCTGTTTAAAGGCTCCACTCAGCTAAGCACAGGAGCCCTGAGTCTCACATCTAAAGCAGGTCAAGGGGCCAAGGCCACAAGCCCACCTTCCATGCCTTGTCTTTTCCCCACCCCAGTCTGCCCTTCCATACTGCACATGGCAGGAAGTGCAAGCCCGAATTGTCCAGACCCAGAAAGAGCACCAGATCTGCATTCACAAGCGCGAGCTGACAGAGCTGGATATCTACCACCGCATCCTCCGTTTCCAGAACTACATGGTGGCGCTGGTTAACAAATCCCTCCTGCCCCTGCGCTTCCGCCTGCCCGGCCTAGGGGAGGCTGTCTTCTTCACCCGCGGCCTCAAGTACAACTTCGAGCTGATCCTCTTCTGGGGACCTGGCTCTCTGTTTCTCAATGAGTGGAGCCTCAAGGCCGAGTACAAACGTGGGGGGCAACGGCTGGAGCTGGCCCAGCGCCTCAGCAACCGCATCTTGTGGATTGGGGTCGCCAACTTCTTGTTGTGCCCCCTCATCCTCATCTGGCAGATCCTCTACGCCTTCTTCAGCTACGCAGAGGTGCTGAAGCGGGAGCCAGGGGCCCTGGGAGCGCGCTGCTGGTCACTCTACGGCCGCTGCTACCTCCGCCACTTCAACGAGCTGGAGCACGAGCTGCAGTCCCGCCTTAACCGTGGCTACAAGCCCGCCTCCAAGTACATGAATTGCTTCTTGTCGCCTCTGCTGACACTGCTGGCCAAGAACGGTGCCTTCTTCGCCGGCTCCATCCTGGCTGTGCTCATTGCTCTCACCATCTATGACGAAGACGTGTTGGCTGTGGAACACGTGCTCACCACAGTCACACTCCTGGGGGTCACCGTGACTGTGTGCAGGTGAGCCAGGGCGGCTGGGCGGGCAAGCCGACCGGCGTCTGGGTAAGACTTCCACCTCACCCTGACCCTGCTCCCGCTAGGTCCTTCATCCCAGACCAGCACATGGTGTTCTGCCCCGAGCAGCTGCTCCGCGTGATCCTCGCGCACATCCACTACATGCCTGACCACTGGCAGGGTAATGCCCACCGCTCGCAGACCCGGGACGAGTTTGCCCAGCTCTTCCAGTACAAGGCAGTGAGTGGAGTTGGAGTTAGGGCCTGCTAGAGACTGGCGAATAGCTCGGTGGTGAGGGCTGGGAGCGCCCCTGCTTCTTGTGACCTTGGTCCCCTCCCTCTTAGGTGTTCATCTTGGAGGAGTTGCTGAGCCCCATTGTCACACCGCTCATCCTCATCTTCTGCCTGCGCCCGCGGGCGCTGGAGATCATAGACTTCTTCCGCAATTTTACCGTGGAGGTCGTTGGTGTGGGAGACACCTGCTCCTTCGCGCAGATGGATGTTCGCCAGCACGGACATCCCCAGGTACTGGGGCATGCTGCGAGAGGAGCGAGGGCAGGGACCAGACGTGATGCCGTAGTACTTTGGGCAAGCTGCAAAAAGGCATCCCCTCTGGCCAACAAACCACCAAAGGGCAGGCTGCCTCTGGGCAGACCTGAACCAGGGTATACACTGCTTCATAAACAGGAGCCTGGTTGGATTTGAGTCCCAAACTTGCACCCTTGAGAAAGCAGCTAGCCCAGCATGTGGCAACTCCTGGGGTGGGCACTGGGGCCTCTAGACATGATATGGCAGTGCACTGTGGTCTCTGTCCTCTAGGGGCAAGTCCTCCCCCTAGCTGGAAGGGGGGACAGTCCTGCTCACCGTAGCTTCCCTTGTGCAGTGGCTCTCCGGTGGGCAGACAGAGGCCTCGGTGTACCAGCAAGCTGAGGATGGGAAGACAGAGCTGTCACTCATGCACTTTGCCATCACCAACCCTGGCTGGCAGCCGCCACGTGAGAGCACGGCCTTCCTAGGCTTCCTCAAGGAGCAGGTTCAACGGGACGGAGCAGCCGCTGGCCTCGCCCAAGGGGGTCTGCTCCCTGAAAATGCTCTCTTTACATCCATCCAGTCCTTACAGTCTGAGTCTGAGGTATGTTTCTGGGGACTGGGAGATGACCGGCAGAGTGGACTCCAAGAGTGACGGGGTATGGGCGGAAGGGCTGCCCATCGCTTTCCTTCTGTCTGTCCAGTCTGTGCCATTGGGTTCTGACATGCAGGATACTAAGGGACCTAGCGGACCTTCCTCTCCTGAGAATCCTACCCACCCCTTTCTTTCATAGCCTTTGAGCCTTATTGCAAATGTGGTAGCTGGCTCATCCTGCCGGGGCCCCCCACTGCCCAGAGACCTCCAGGCCTCCAGGCACAGGGCTGAAGTTGCCTCTGCCCTGCGCTCCTTCTCCCCGCTGCAGCCTGGTCAGGTTCCCACGGGCCGGGCTCCCAGCACCATGACAGGCTCTGGGTGAGTAGAGGTGGGCCGAGACGGGAGGGCACCTCAGAAGCTCTCAGCAACTTGTGTGGGTCTCAAATGTTGATGACACTGTCTGTGCTGGGAGGGACAGAGTGGATGCCAGGACAGCCAGCTCCGGAAGCAGTGTGTGGGAAGGACAGCTGCAGAGCCTGGTGCTGTCAGAATATGCGTCCACCGAGATGAGCCTGCATGCTCTCTACATGCACCAGGTGAGTGGGCGGGGCCCCTCACTGAGGTGGCAACTGAAAAGCAGCAGAGGGTTTTAGATGTGGAGAACCCAGTTATGGGTTCAGAGCCCTTCTCTGCCATTTATCTACTCTTCAATCTCCATGACCACATATGCCCATCCCATCTTTCTTTCTTTCTTTTTTTTTTTTGAAGATTTATTTATTTATGCATACAAGCTGGGGTATAGGCCAGAGGTGTGGGGTGGTGAGAAGATTCACCAAAGACAGAGTGGGGAGCAGAACAGGCAGATCGACTGAAGTACGCTGCTGAGGGGAGCAGGGGGCGAGGCAGGAGAGGTCTGCCACGCCATGTGGGAATCTCCCTGGCCGGGTATCAAACTCATGCTGCAACGGCTCTGGCTAGCTTCATAGTGCTGCGCTTAACCCGTTGCACCACCAGGGAGGCCCTTCCCATCTTTCTTATAGCCAAGCTTCCTCTCAGGTAGGGCCTTTCCGCACCTCTGGTTTCCCTGACAAGAATCCACACCCCTGAGATATCCAGCTGGCTCTCCCTCCTCCTTCTCCTTATTCAGGTCTCTGCTCTCACCTTTTCCGTAAGACCTTTTCTGGTCACCCTGGGTAAAAACCCCCCTGCGCCTTGTCCACCCCCCTGAGTCTTTATCTATTTTTCTCCACAACATTTAGCACCATCTGACACACGGTATTTTTTCCTGATTTTTTTTTATTGTCCATCCAGGTCCACCCCCCAGGGCCCCAGTATTTAAACCCTACACAGGATGGAATTTTTGTTTGTTTTGTTCACTGCCATATCCAGTGCCTAAATGAATGCCTAGCACTTAGATCCACAACCATTTTGTTCTTGAATCAAATGACTAGGTAAAATGAGATTCATCACAGCCTATGCACATGCTTGTTCCAGGGATCTTCTGGAATTTTAACCTGTAAAACATCATATGTACATTACATGCCATGAACACAATAGGTACTCTGGGTAATGGATTACCGGCGGGATGGTATAAGTGGGAAATGGCTGGTACCATGGTGGTGGGGCGGGGTGGGGATTCAGACATCCTTCCATCCCCAACTAACTAGCTCCCCACTTATCAGCTCCACAAGCAGCAGGCGCAGGCCGAACCTGAGCGGCACGTATGGCACCGCCGGGAGAGTGATGAGAGTGGGGAGAGTGCTCCTGAAGAAGGGGGAGAGGGCGGCCGGGCCTCCCAAGCGATCCCCCGTTCTGCCAGCTATCCCTGTGCTGCATCCCGGCCTGGAGCACCTGAGACTGCTGCCCTCCAGGGGGGTTTCCAGAGGCGCTATGGGGGCATCACAGGTATCCAGTGGGGCTACAGAAGGACATAGAGCCTTCAGGGCTGGGTGTGGGGCTTCGGGGGGAGGAGCCATGTCAGAGGGACCAGGTCCAGCGAGACTAATCCCTCCCAGTCCTCCAGCAGCCCCAGAACCCTTCTCAGTCCTGTTTGTGTTTACTTGTCTCTCTAGATCCCGGCACAGTGCCCCGGGCTCCCTCTCACTTTTCTCGACTGCCCCTTGGCGGGTGGGCCGAAGACGGGCAGTCAGCATCAAGACACCCAGAGCCCGTGCCCGAGGAGGGCTCGGAGGATGAGCTTCCTCCGCAGGTGCACAAGGTAAGGAAGGGCTCAGGGCCGAGAACAACTGCCCCAGTTGTTACTTCCAAGCTGTCAGAGTTTCTCTTGTGAAGAGAGGCAGGCCTCTTGCGCACCCTATGCTCCAAAACACACACTCCTTTCTTCCCTCACTTACTCCGATGTCCAGGGCTGGGTTTTTCCTCTGCTTACCTCCCCAAGAATCAAGCTTCCTTTTCCTGGCTCTCTGGGCTTCAGGGTTAGCCAATAATAGCTGAAGACCATCATCACCACCAACCCTTTTCTCTCCACAGGTATAGACAAGGCTGATGAGGCTCCCTATGCCCCAGGATGGAGGCCACGGTTGCCCTGCCATCCCATCCACCCACCATGGAGGGCTCCGCTGAGTGTTGCCTAGCTCCACGCGTGTGGTGTTTATGTGTCCGTGCCTGGCCAAGGGAGGTGCCAACACTGGGCTTGCCACAGCCCCAGGAGAGAAATTGGGGGCCTGGAACTAGGGCACACAGGACTCGAGCCTCATTCCCAGGACCCCCCTTGGCTCAGTGTGGTGCTAGAAACTGGTCCCCAGCCCAGCCCCAGTACTGCCACCTTTGCACCCACCCCTGCAAGTCTACAGAGGACTGACTGTCTGCCACAGAAGCTGCCAAGCAGGGAGAGCCTGTGCCAACTGTGGAATGGGAAGGTTGGGCCTGGACCCTCAACCTCTGCAGTGCCCTCCCCCCACCCTGAACAGATGAGCAGCTCAGGCTGCGGCCCTTACCTCACCCTCATTCTCTCCCAGCGCTGCAGCCTGCTCACCTCTCTCCTGCTTCCTGCACATCACTGGCATGTGTGTTCGCTTGCTCCCGTTCTGTTCAGCTTTTGCTTTGCGTTGGCGTGTCCCCCACCCCCCACCCCCGCTCCCCTCATGCTATTTTTTGACACTAAGAAGGAAGGTTTCAAAATTGCGGCAGAATGGAAATTCTTTGCTGCCCTCTCCAACTTGTAGGGTAGGATTGGCCCCTGGGAAAGAGGCTTTCCTGCCCCCCAATGCTGCTTATTGTACCCCTACCACCTGCACATGGGACGGATAGGGCTGGAATGTGCCCTCTGCTGTCTACCTCCCAGTAGGAGACCTTGGCTTGCATCCCACTGTCCCCTAGTGGGGGATGGAGGGGCGACTGGACGGCTTCGCCCTAGGCTTTGGGCTGCCGCATTGCATGCTGGGACCCAGCTCCTACCCTCCGTCCCACCCCTCACCCAACTCTGGTCCTTAGCGGTGAGTGGTGAACGGGCGCTGCCACGGAAGTCATAGCGGAACGGAGTGAGGGCCGTGTACAGCTTGATAACCCTTAATAAAGAAGGGACTTTGACCTGGTCTCGGCCTGTTGTGTCGCGCGGTTGGGGTTCGGGAATACATGGAGCGGAGTGTGTGTGAGCCACCCAGGTGGCTGGAGACCGAGCGGGGCCCTGTAGCAACGTGGGCTTATGACAGCGTGCGCGCAGCTTGGCGACACCGAGCCAGCCGGCTAACAGGAGGGCCGTTTTCGACCCTTAGTTCCGTAGAGGTCAAGGACTCCAGCCCGACGTGTGGTCAGATTTCCCGCTCTGAGCACGTGACCGGGAGTATTCCTCCCCAGTATTTTGCCTTCCCCGCGTGCACCTCTTCATCCCGCCCCTTCGGAGACACTTGGCCAATGGGGACCCGGGACACAGGCTGGGGGCGGCCCTGGTGGGCGGGGACTGCTGCGGACGAGTGCGGCTCCAGCCGGGCGTGGAACATTCCTGCTTGCCGGCACTTGGCAGGAGGGTCCCGGGCGCCAGCGAGGGGCGGAGGGGCGAACGGGCGGAGACTGTACGTACACTGCGTGAGTGCGTGGCAGCGGCGCGTGCGCGAAGCGAGTGGGCGGTGTGACCGGGTCCACGTGCGTCCCGGCCCGCGACCCCTGCGGCTTAGCGTCCCCGGGCTTCATGACCCGTGACACCTGGGCATCCGCGCCCCGCCCCGAGCGGCCGGTCAGGTTTTCCCATCCCGCAGTCCCCGCAGCCTTGGCTGGCGGCCACGCATTACCATGGTGACTGTGGGCAACTACTGCGAGGCCGAAGGGCCCTTGGGCCCGGTCTGGACGAACGGTGGCCTGAGTCCCTGCTTCTTCTTCACGCTTGTGCCCTCGACACTGATGGCGCTGGGGGCTCTGGCCTTGGTGCTGGCACTTCCCTGCAAACGTTGGGAGAGGCTTGGTGCCGCCGATGCACTGTCTTGGGGGGCCGGTCCTCGCGTGGCTCCCTATGGGCTGCAGCTGCTTTTGGCCATACTTCAGTTGGCGCTCCCACTAGCCAGCCTGGCTGGCCGGGTGGGCACTGCCCAGGGGTCCCCGCTGCCAGGTTATCTACTGCTGGCCGCTGTGCTGAAGATTCTGGCCAGCGCCTGTGGCCTGTGGCTACTTGTGGTGGAACGGAGACAGGCGCGGCAGAAGCTAGCAATGGGCATCTGGATCAAGTTCAGGCACAGCCCAGGTCTCCTGCTCCTCTGGACTGTGGCGTTTGCAGCGGAGAACTTGGCTCTGGTGTCTTGGAACAACCCACAGTGGTGGTGGGCACGGGCAAACTTGGGCCAGCAGGTGAGGGACCTGTAGGGGGAGGGGAAGCATTGGTGGCAGGGGCTGTGAAGACAGACAGCATGTCTGCTTTTCCTGGCTCCACTTTGGGATGCCTGTAAGAAAAGGAAAAAGGGAGGGGCCGGCAGTGTCTGGGAGCTGATAGCCAGCTAGTGGGGAGTGTCTGTGCTGAGTCACTGTGGTTTTTTTTTTTAAACCTATTATATGCTGGGCCCCTTAGAAGGACCTGGGTGTGTGCCCTACATGTCCCAAACCTGCTGCAAGTAATAGCAATAGGCTTTGGCCCTTCTTGATACTCTTTATTTTATTCTAGGTTCAGTTTAGCCTGTGGGTGCTGAGGTATGTGGTCTCTGGAGGACTTTTTGTCCTGGGGCTCTGGGCTCCTGGACTTTGGCCCCAGTCCTACACCTTACAGGTGAATGAAGAGGATCAAGATGTAGAGAGGAGCCAGGTACATCTCGATTTCTGAACCTGAGTCATGCTAATTTCTGAGCCATGCTAATTTCACTCCCTGTTGTCATTGTTAGGCACCATAATAAACTGCCACTTTCTCAAACCAGTTTATGCGCTTAGCCTCTCTCATCCTATCAGAGCTCACTTATGGGACTCAGAATCCTAGGAGCTGTAATACCATATGTTTTTCCTAGGGTTTCCAGTAAATTTACTTTTTTATTTCTGAGCTCTCCTCCCCTATGTATTTCACCGTCCTAGGTTCCATCCACACCGGGGCCACCGCAGTCTACCTGGCGAGACCTGGGCAGGAAGCTCCGCCTACTGAGTGGCTATCTGTGGCCTCGGGGGAGTCCAGCTCTGCAGCTTGTGGTGCTCATCTGCCTGGGGCTCATGGGGCTGGACCGGGGACTGAACGTGTTGGTCCCCATCTTCTATAGGGACATAGGTGAGGAGAAGGAGGAGAGCCAGCATTGCACTTCCTCGTTGGCCTGGTGGGTGGGAGCCCCAATGGTGGAAGGTAGGACAGAGTTGGGAGTTGGGTGGTGGGGAAGGGCTGTGGCTGCTGCAGGGACAGCGTCTCCCAGAGTCCTAGGTGCCAGAGTGGCTGACTCTTTTTCTCCATAGTGAACTTGCTGACTGAGAAGGCACCTTGGAACTCCCTGGCCTGGACTGTTACCACTTACGTCTTCCTCAAGTTCCTCCAAGGGGGTGGCACTGGCAGTACAGGTATGAAGGTCTCTGCTCTCACCCTGGTTGGTATCGGCCCATCCCCTTCCTCCTGCCCCCCCACAGACCCCTGGTGCTTACAGACCATTCATGTGTTTGTGCTGGGATGATGCCATCCAGCCCCCAGACAACTGAGGCCTCCTCCGGCTACCCCCAGGCTTTGTGAGCAACCTGCGCACGTTCCTGTGGATCCGGGTGCAGCAGTTCACGTCGCGCCGTGTGGAGCTGCGCCTCTTCTCCCACCTACACAATCTCTCACTGCGCTGGCACCTGGGGCGCCGCACCGGGGAGGTGCTGCGGATTGTGGACCGGGGCACATCCAGCGTCACTGGGCTGCTCAGGTGCCAAGCTTGTGGCAGGGGAGTGTGGGAGGTGGTGCTGGAGAAGCAGGGGGCTGTCAGGGAACATCCCAGCTGAGGAGCTGTTCCTCGTGCTCTCGTAATAACCTAAATGATGGAGGCAGAGAGCACATCTCTTTTGAATTCCACTCACTTCAGAGGTTCCCACTCTGGTATAGTGAGGTCTGGTTGTTGGCATTTTTTTAAAAATATTTATTTATTTATGCATACAAGAGCTGGGGTGCAGGCCAGAGGTGGGGGGTGGTGAGAGGATTCATCAGAGACAGAGTGGTGAGTAGAACAGGCAGATTGACAGAAATACACTGCTGGGGTGCAGTGGGTGAGGCAAGAGAGGTCTGCTGCTCCATGTGGAAAACTCCCTGGCTGGGGATCAAACTTGTGCTGCAGTGGCTCTGGATAGCTTCATAGTGCTGAGACTCAACCCCTTGCACCACCCTGGAGGCCCTCGTTGGCATTTTTACATAGATACATATGGGTTCAGAATTGTGGCATTGTGAAGGTTTTTCTGAAAACAAGTTGTGTTGTGACTCAGGAATCATTCGGAGGTGAAGACCTCCCTCCGTCATGGTGATTGATCCAGAGCTCTCCGTAGTTTGGGCATGCTCTGATTTATCTAGCCATCCACCTCCTGAGGTGATTCCCAGCTGTTGCTGTTAAAAATAAAACACCACTGACTCCAGCGGCAGAGTTGCTGGCCCTGAGCCCCTGAGTCTTTATCACTTGACTCCTCCCCAGCTACCTGGTGTTCAACATCATCCCTACTCTGGCTGACATCATCATCGGCATCATCTACTTCAGCATGTTCTTCAACGCCTGGTTTGGCCTCATTGTGTTCCTGTGCATGAGTCTTTACCTCAGTGAGTGCTGCTCGGCGAAACCATCTCCCTGAACTCTTCAGGGATGCCCTTGGCCATGAGCCCTGCCACACTCGAGTGACCCAGCACTGCGAGGCTGTAGATCCGTGGACTTGAATAGGCTCCTGCTGCTCCCCAACCTGACGGGGCGGGGTGGGGGGGGAAAGGGGCTCCTCTGCCAAGTAAACTGTAGCTCAGCCCGGAGGGAGGGCCTGTGAAGAGCACCCTGGTCACCTTAGGTGCCCGCAGTGGGTGCGGGTCCAGGGGTCACATAACAAGATGCAGCTTATCTGTATTGGTTCATCATGTGAGGCTCTGTGGAGGCAGCAGAGATGTCTCAGAGACCGCTCCTTCCCTCAGGATCTTCGGGCTCTCTCCCTGTGGAATCTGGGTCCCTGGGCAATAGTGACGGGCTGTGTGTATGTGGCAGGCAGCAGACATCAAACACATGGTCTCAGCTCTTGGGGATGTCTTGATCTCTTCTCCCTCCCCCTCCTCCTGTCACTCTGCAGCCCTCACCATCGTGGTCACTGAGTGGAGAACCAAATTTCGACGTGCCATGAACACGCAGGAGAATGCTACCCGGGCACGAGCTGTGGATTCTTTGCTCAACTTTGAGACGGTAATGGAGGCCTTTGTAGCATTGGTGGCACCAGCAGGGCTGATGAGCTGGGGGGTGAGGGAAGTGTGCAAGGTGTGATGTTTAAAATTAGGAAGGAGGGATTGGGAATCTGACGAAAGAATCGGATGCTGACTGCTGCGTCAGTGTCAAACAATGTGGTTTGAAATCTCAGGTGAAGTACTACAACGCGGAGCGTTATGAAGTGGAATGCTATCAAGAGGCCATCATCAAATACCAGGTGGGGCTGCTAGTTGGAGGCTTGCTGAGAGCAATGACCTGGCGGTGTGGTATCGCCAGGACCAAAAGGAATAAAACGTGGGATGGCCCATGTAGGATTTGGAGATGGTCGGTGTGTCTGTGATGCCCCTCCCTTCCGTGTTCCCACCCTCAGGGTTTGGAGTGGAAGTCGAGTGCTTCGCTGGTGCTGCTCAATCAGACCCAGAACCTGGTGATTGGACTCGGGCTCCTCGCTGGCTCCCTGCTCTGTGCTTACTTTGTCAGTGAGCAGAAGCTACAGGTGAGGGAATTGTGCTGAGGACAGGAAAGAGGGGCCCAGGGCCTATGTTGGGCCACTGAGCTCTTGAGTAGGAACAGCTGAGTGACAGGAAGTGGGCAGGGTGACAGCCCGCAGGTCTGACTCGTTCTCTTTCCTGAATCTGCAAAGGTCGGGGACTTTGTGCTCTTTGGCACCTACATCATCCAGCTGTACATGCCCCTCAACTGGTTTGGCACCTACTACAGGTAACTGATCTCTGGCCTTCACCTGTCTGGGCGGGTCATTTCTCTAGCTCGGAGGAGCCCCAACCAGCATCTTCTTGCAGGATGATCCAGACCAACTTCATCGACATGGAGAACATGTTTGACTTGCTGAAAGAGGAGAAAGAAGTGAGTGAAGAGAGAAGTGTGGCTTCAGAGGAGCTGGAGCCTGTGAGGTAGTGTCTCCTGTGTCGAGAACACGCCACACCTGTAACAGAGGCTTATGTTCGTGCTGTTCTCCCAGGTGAAGGACCTTCCTGGGGCAGGGCCTCTTCACCTTCAGAGGGGCCAGATTGAGTTTGAGAATGTGCACTTCAGCTACACTGATGGGTGAGCTCGCCCCTTTCACCATCCCTCAGTTCCCTTTTGCACTGTCCAGTTACATAGTACCTTCCTGCTCCTCTTCCCTACTGTTTCCCCAACACCTGAGCAGGGGACAAGTAGGGGAGGGACAGGGACCAGTAATCCCTCCAGGTTGGAAGGGTTTCCAGGAGTACAGTAGGTCTGCTGACCATAATCTCCCTTCTTGCAGGCAGGAGACCCTGAAGGATGTGTCCTTCACTGTGATGGCTGGACAGACACTTGCCCTGGTGAGAAATCTACTTGATGCAGATTCCTCTGGCTTCCCTCGTTCTACTACCCATGGCAGCTAGCGTTCCAAGCTATGGAGTCAGAGAGCCGTGCCTCAGGGGTCACAGGATTGAATGTGGCTGTCTTCATGGACATGGGTGGACTCTTGGGGTGAAAACCTTAAAAGCCAGCAGGCCTGAGAGAGTTCTCCTTCCCAATGCAATAGGTGGGCCCATCTGGTGCAGGGAAGAGCACAGTCCTGCGCCTGCTCTTTCGCTTCTATGATGTCAACTCTGGCTGCATCCGAATAGATGGGCAGGATATCTCACAGGTGAGGTTGCTTAGAAGACTGACTTAGGGTCCTGTGTGTGAAAGAATGGCCAGGAGACAGATGTCACCCCTGAAAAAAGCTGAGGTCAGAGACTTCAGCTTTCTGGCACCATTTGACCTACACTGGCAGTCAGGTACCATTCAAGGTGCAAAGATTTGTAGGGTACATACAAGGTGCAAAGATCTGCGGTGATTCAGGGAGGCGGGAGAGAATGCACTTGCCCTCCACAGGTGAGGAGATAGACTGGGAGAGGTTGCCCTGCCCATGCGGCTAGGACGTGGGGAGGTGGCGGCAGGATTCCTCCTCGGGGTGTCTCACAGATCAGCGCTTATGGTCATTTGGCCCCAGGTGACCCAGAACTCTCTCCGATCTCACATTGGAGTTGTGCCCCAGGACACCGTCCTCTTCAATGACACTATCGCCAACAATATCCGCTATGGCCGTGTCACGGCTGGTAACGGTGAGGTGGAGGCAGCTGCTCGGGCTGCCGGCATCCACGAGGCTATTCTGGCTTTCCCTGAAGGTGCGCCTCCCTGTGGACCCCCTGCCCTGCCCGATTCAGTCCTGTTACTCTCCCCTGACCTCTGATCACAGAAACCAAGTTTATTACGTGTGACCTGAGGGAGGTGGGCACTGTCCACAGGGTATGAGACGCAGGTGGGCGAGCGGGGACTGAAGCTGAGCGGTGGGGAGAAGCAGCGAGTGGCCATCGCGCGCGCCATTCTCAAGGCTCCAGACATCATTCTGCTGGATGAGGTGAGGGCCCCGGGCAGCCTCCTCCCACCTCCCTCCCGTGCCTGTGCCAACACTAGGCCCATCAGGCATGGTTTTCTCCCACGGCTGGACCTCATCAATCTGTGTTTCAGAAATACCTTATAGTTCCCAAGCTAAGATGAAGTTCTTTTTCGCTCCCGAGGCCACAGCTAGCAGCTTGATTGTACCCTCCACCGGGGATTTTGGGTGGCAGGGGCAGTTTGACCCAGACCCTCTCTGTAGGCCACATCAGCACTGGACACATCTAATGAACGGGCCATCCAAGCTTCTCTGGCCAGAGTCTGCGCCTCCTGCACCACCATCATAGTGGCACACAGGTACAGTCTGGGGCGGCAGGCAAGAGCCCCACTTTTAGTGGGGCTGTGGGTGGCTGATCTCTTGACTTCTCAGGCTCTCAACTGTGGTCAATGCTGACCAGATCCTCGTCATCAAGGATGGCTGCATTGTGGAAAGAGGACGGTAAGGACAGTGCAATGAACAAGGCCGGGCCTAGGAGTCGGGGACCCCAGGAGACAGTGGTGAAATCCCAGGGCTTCCCGGATGGGATCTTTCTCACCAGGCCCCTCTGTCATCTCTGTGGGCTGTCGTGAAGACACTCGGGGTAGAACTGATAGTTGGGACTCACGCTTTCCTTCTTGCCCCAGGCACGAAGCTCTGTTGTCCCGAGGCGGGGTGTATGCGGACATGTGGCGGCTGCAGCAGCGGGGACAGGAGGACGTCTCCGAAGACGCCAAGCCCGTGTAAACAGTAACGAAAGTGGCCACTTCCCTCCTCAAGATGGGAATAAACTGTATCCCTCTTCCCTGGCATGTTTTAACCTGGTCTTCGGGTATGGTGCTAGCTATCGTGAGGGAAAGGGACCTTTCAGGAAAGCCCTTTTGGGGGAATAAAAATGTGGACTGTGCTAGGATCACCGTGACTGTGTGGTGTGGGCTCCTGCAGCGGCCTCTATGCCTAGGTCAGGAGAGCATTCCTCATCGGGCTCTGCCGTTTGGGGTTGGGCAGGGAAAGCAGCACACCACCTGGACGTCTTTGCCGAGATGCTTTATTCTTCCCAGGCTCCTTCCTGCTCCCTGCAAGTGGGGGCAGCTCCAGTGTAGGGGGAATGTGCGGGCCCGGCCAGCCCCTCCCAAGGACCCAACCGGGGAACAGTTCATGGCCGCTCTCTCCCACGCAGCTAGCAAGGCCAGCAGGGCCCTCTGTAGGCTCAGTTCCACCAGCCGTTTCTTCTGACGCTCCCTGGAGGCTCCTCCTGGTCTTCACTCCTGGCTGCTCCGAGCCTCCTCTCCCTGTGGACCCCAGGGGTGTGAGGGCCACAGTCCTCTCAGCAGAGCCTCCCTCCCCAAGCCCAGGGCCCTAACACAGGTTGCAGTTGGACGGCTTCAAGCTGCGGCTCTGAGCCTGGAGCAAGGAGAGGGGAAGACAGGACGATGTCAAGGAGCTGAGGTCACAGTCCTCATTTCTGAGCTTAGCCTGGGCTGCAGTCATGCTGAAAGGGACAACCACCATTCCAAGACATATACTGGAAAAACACTGTCCCCCGATTCCCAACCCTCCCTCCTAGCACAGGACCTGATCTCTATCCCATCCTCATACCTGCTGCCGCTGGTATTCTGCCTCGCTGGCTGATAGTGCTTGTGCTAAAGCTAAGTCTTCTTCCTCCTGAGAACTGGGAGGAACAGCTTAAGTTAGATGAGAATAACATCAAAAGTGTGGCATCCAACCTGTGCTAAGCACTTCTGTATTACTGTGTCATACAACCATACAAGGTGGGTTGCTAGTATTATTCCTATTTTATAGAGAAAACTAAGACCTTAGCTGGTTCAAGAACTTATCAGAAGTCATACTGATTAGTGAACCCAATTTCCTGACTATTATCCTGCATCAGATGGGAGTGCCCCAGGGACTTCCCTCTAAATTGAAGCCTCGCCCACATCCCACCCTCTTTCACAAGACAGTAGGTACCTTGGGACCTGGGGTTTAGCCTCGGCCAGGGAAAGTTCTAGAGCTCGTTGCAGAGCCTCATCCTCACTCTGCAAAATGAGAAAAAAAGAAGACTGGTTGCCTTGGACTTTACTTTCTGTGTGCGTTTGCTTCTGTCCATTCAACCTCTGCCCAACTCACCAAACCATTCTGCAGAGCAATCACTGGTGGGGATGTCCGCGATGGAGACTGAGCTGTGGCTCTACGGTAGATATTCAAGAAGTTGGGGGTCTGAGGTGTAATGGGGGAAAAAGAGAGGAGAAATGGGCAGGCCTACCTTCTGGGAGAGGGAGATGAAGGTAAGGTCCGACTTGGGCTGGAGATGGGGCCTGCAGAAGCCAAACCTTGTGTTCTGGTGAGGGCAGCAAGTCTGCAGGGAAGAAACGCTTGGCATGCCTCCAACAGCAATCAGCTAGCATGCTTCCTTACCCAGGAAGCCCAGAGGAGAGTTCCTCCAAACAGGCTGGAAAACTATGTAATTAAAAAGGAAGCCAAGACTGTCCTAGTCAAAGGGAACAGGGTTGAAGCTCCCCAACCTTTAATGACAGAGGTTGAGTCAGTCCCCAAAAGTGGCAGAAGGGTCTCAAAGGCAGGTAAAGGACTGGGTTGCCATTACCCTGCCCGGCCGGTTGGGTGTCCCTCCCCAGAGCAATCATGGTCCAGTGGGTGACGGTGCTTGATGCAGAAGTTTCGGCCACAGCGCTCACAGGTCAGTTTCATCATTTCCCGCTGCCGGCAACCAGAGCGTTCACACTTATTGGTGAAGATCTGAGGTAGAATGAGATTTGTCTCAGCTGAAGCTCTGACCCCTTTCTCCAGCCCCATCATAGCTGTTCAGGTTTCCACGCATCCATATGGTCACGACTAACCTCTCCAATGCTTACCTTACGTTTCTGCTGGGCTGGATCAGAGCGACAGTCTCGGTCAATGTGCTCCCCCACAGCACGGTCAGGGGGCTCCCCTCTGGCCACAGGCACAGGAACATTACAGAGTGGACACACGGGTACCTGTATATCCTATAGTAAGGAGCAGGGGGTCAATCTTTGGTTCAATCCCAGTTCAAGCAAATCTCTGGTCTTGAAAAAAGGAGGATGTCACCCCCACAAACACAATGTTTCCAGCACTGAGCCTCAGAAAAACATTAAAGGAGAGGAAAAGGGAAGCAGAAGGATTGGGGGATTCTGCATGCATCCTCCACCCTTTGGACCGCCCCAGCACCTTTTGGTAAGCAGATCCACAGTGATGCTGGGCGTAGGCCACGTGGTCTGCACAGAAGATGCCCGAGCAGGCGTCGCATTTTAGAGGCAGAAAATCTGCAGGAAATAGGTCGGGTTGTTGGTCCAGCAGGATCTCAACAACGTTCCGGCTCACTCAAGCCTTCCACTCAGGAGAAGGTAACCGCCATCCCACTCACAACAAGCTGCACCCCTACGCTAGTTCACTACCTCTTTAGCCACGCCCCCTCAGCCACCGCCCCCAACTTGGAGCCCCGCCTCCACGGTATTTCCAGCCCCGCAGCCCACCCTTCGCCCCACCTGCAACCCCAAACCCCTCTCCGCCCGGCACCGCCCCCCAGGTGCTCCGCCCCTCACCGAGGCGCTGACAGCTGGGCTCGGAGCAGTGAGCCCCGAGGTCCGGAAACTCCATCGCCCGGGCGGGCGGGGCGGGGCCTGCTGGGAGAAGAAGCTAGAGGACCACCTCTAGGGCTCCAGCTACAGGTCCAGGCGCGGACTGCCACCCAGCACTCTGGAGGGCCCCCTGCCCCGCCCCTTCCTCTCCCCGGTCCAGCCCGGGTTACCGGAGCCTCCGCGCCTCCCGGCCCGCAGCTCTCACTCCTCCCCTCGCACGCGGGCGCGTTGACGTCATTGCGCAGGACAGGCTACGTCTTGCGCAGTCTCCGGGCGGCGGAGCGGGGTGGGGCGGGGCCGGATTCCGCGGAGCTCCGCCCTCCTTGCTCTGCGGGCTGCGCGTCGGTCCCCAGGTGAGTGGCGCGGGGCTCTCGGCTCCGATGTCCTGGGAGCCGGCTTTGCCACGCGGAGCGCGCGACGGCCAGCGAAGGCAACGCCAGATTATATCTTGGGGAAGGAGGGCACGGGTGGTCTGGGGTCCTTCACAATTCGATTCTTCGTCTGCTTCTCAATCCACACCCTCCCTCTAGCCGTTTCGTTCACCGCCACTGTTGATCTTACTCTCCAGGAGCTGGCCGCTCCCAGAATTCTGTGAAGTACGCAGTTCCCTCCAGAGCTGTCGGGCCTTCAGATTAAGCTTTGATGCCCTTCCTGTAAAACTTCTCCGACCGGTCTGAGCTAAACGCATCTACCCTAGCACCCGTATCACCTTATTGTAATCAGCTGCACTTACCCCCGCCCCCCTGCACACACATAAATATGCTGGGAATTCAGGAGCCACCTGCCTTGCTCAGCTTGTTCAGTGTTAGGCCCCTGACATCCAGCGCAGGTACTCGAATTATGTGCTTCTTGGATGTGAATCCAAATCTTCTACAACGCCGCTTTAAAGGGCAGATTCCTGGACCCTGAGGCTTCTGACTTAGGAAGAAAACCTTGAGAAAATTCTGACAAAGATTATCCGTTTACTACACTTTGAAAAACAGTAGGCTAGAATATTCTGAGCACTTATTAACTTGAACAAAGCATGAGCGTCATTGGATTGATGTCCTGCTTTACTTTAGGGAGCCCCAAGTTAAGTCCTTCTCCTTCAGCGCATTCTGCTTCTCACATGACTCATGTGCAAGTGGTTGGTTACACTCTGTCTTCCCATAATCAGGACAAATAAACAAGTTAAGTAAGCTTTGAGCTGAACTATGTTCCCCACATGAGGAGGTAATCCATGCTACAATTGGAAATGAGGACACACTTTTCTCTCTCACTCTCCCCCGCCCTCTCCCTGTCCCACTTTTGGTGCAGTGTCTGGTTCTTACATCCTTATGGCTTTGACTACCTGTCACTGGATGAGACAGTATGGCAGTATGGCAGTACACTTTGGGTAAAGCCCATTCTGGGGTGGGAAACGTTTTGTCTAGGCCAAAACCTGAAAGGCGAGTGGCTGTTGGCTAGGTGAAGGCCAGGAGAAAGGATTGAGGTATTCCAGGCAGAGGAACGAGCAGGGACAAAGACCTGCAGATAAAAGGAAACAAGTTCTTTTAGATGAGCTTTAAAAAAGTTTGGGACATCTGGAGCTCAAGAAGTAAGAGGCAACTAAGCTGGAGATAAAGCTGGAGAGCTGGAAGAAGCCAGATAACCTCAGGTAGTAGAAACCACATTAGCATTAAGAAGTTGAGCAAAATTATAATGAGAAGCTTTAGATAACTTTAAGCAGGGTAATGACATGATCAGATGTGTATTTTGGGAAAGTTACTTGTTTCAGGATGGAGAACAGATTAGAGGTAGTATGAGATTGGAAGAAAGTAGCCCAGGTAAGTAGTCTGTAACTGTAATCCAGGCAAGAGACAAGGATGATCTGAACCAAGGTGGAGCCAGTGCTTAGAATTAATGAGAACTCAGTGGAGAGGTTAGCTCAGAGATAGATATTTTAAAATAATTAACCTCCCACTATATCACTGGAAAGATAAAATGGAAAAAATAAATTCTATTCCCAGAGCAATCAAAGTACTCAGAAAATTTCTTAAAGAAAAGTTCTGACCTATCTGTAGGAAACACCTAGACCTGCCTTATGCAAAACATGCCGATGGTCAATACTTCAGGGACATTCTGATAGTGGCCTCCCTCAACCTGCTCTCACACCCTAGGGCAGCTCTAGACCCTCTTTCTGCCCTTGCCAAAGATGATTGGTTCAGGAATAATCATGTGACCTGTGTTGGGCATCTAGTTCATGTACTCTCCAAAGTATATCCTGAAATAAAGATTTTGGTGCAGGTGAGAGGTAGTGTTAGGAATGTAGCCAGAGTAAGATTGTAGGAAGGGGAGGACAGAGAAGGAAAGAAAAAAAAAAAGCTGCCATAATAGAGACTCAAAATACAGTGGCATAAACAAGAAAGAAGTTTAATATCTTGCTTGTGTAATAATCCAGGGCTGGTATGGTAGCACCTGAAGAGGCCTGGCCAATTCCTATTTTGTTGCTCCTCCATCTCTAAGGTGTTGGCTTTGTCCATGTGTTGCCAAAGTAATCCTTATTCTGTGTGGCAGAATGAAGGAGAGGAAAGGCAGGGCCTAATCTTTCTGAATTTGTGTACATCACTCCTGCAGGTTGCAGCTACCAGCAGTTAGTGTCACGTGATCATACCTAGCTCCAGGGAGGCTGGGAATTGTAGTCCTTAGCTGGGTGGTCGTGTGCCCAGGAAAAATTTCTATTAACTTGGTAAGGGAAGGCAAACAGATATTTGGGAAACTAGTATCACAAACGGGAGTAAAGATTAACTTTTATGATATTTGGACCATCCTGAGTTTGAAATTATGAAGCAGGTAATCGGTCATTTAAAGTCACATGGAACACAAGGTTGTGTAAGACATTTCTTTGTGTGTGTGTGTGTGTGTGTGTGTGTGTGTGTGTGTGTGTGTGTGTAAGACATTTCTCTGAGCTCATAGGGTTTGAGGATGCGAGTAACAGGATCGAGCTCTACTCTGCCAGCCTCCTGTCATAGTCTGCTCTGCTGGTTGTCTACCTAACAGCCATTACAAACTTCTCCTCAAGGGCAAAAACCTGATTCTAAGCATCTTTTTCCAAGCTGTTTTGTTTCGTGTGGGTTCCTTTGCAGGTTCCATAATGAGTCTTAAGTGATCTTTTAAAATTTTTCATCATTACCAAAATTAAGAACTTCATTTTATAACCCAACACATACATACACACACGTAAAACTTGATCTTATGTTTGATACATTCTGATATTGAATGTCATTTTTAAAAGTGCTGCTCACCATGCATTACATTGTTCACTATTCTACTACTTGGTTGCAATCTTCAGTTTGGGAAAAAAAAAACTTTGTCAGTTAAGTCACTTTGGGTAGGTATGCAATACAAGTTGCATCTGAAAGAAAATTTAAGCAGGGCCTCCCTTGTGGCACAATGGGTTAAGCGCAGCACTATGAAGCTCTCCAGAGCCATTGCAGCACAAGTTCAATACCCAGCCAGGGAGATTCCCACATGGCATAGCAGACCTCTCCTGCCTTGCCCACTGCTCCCCTCAGCAGTGTACTTCAGTCTATCTGCCTGTTCTGCTCCATGCTCTGTCTCTGGTGAATCCTCTTACCACTCCACACCTCTGGCCTGTACCCCAGCTTGTATGCATAAATAAATAAATCTTTAAAAAAAAAAAAAAGAAAATTTAAGAAAACTTTTAAAAAGACGTAATAATGATTTTTTAAAGATGTAATGCTAGAGTTTTTGTAATATACCTGCTTGACTTTCAGCTGAGACTTTCAGGAATATAACTTGTCATGGTATATTTGTCCACTGCTGATAAAAGCACAAAGTTTATAATTCTGTAAAATTAACTTGTAGGAATTGATAACATGTTGCTCTTGTGTAACCAACCTTGAAATACAATCCCAAAGGCTTTTTTTTTTTTTTTTTGCCTTGTGGAATGTTAAATAGTTTTGCATCTAATCTAGAAATTGTTTTCATTTATTTCTTTGCAGAAAACTCAGAGAACCCAGAAGTGATGCGGGCTAGAGGCTGGTAAGACTTCAGGCAAAGGTGAGTGGGAGTGGTAAGCCTCTGTTAAGCCTCTCTTTCATTTAACTTGAATCCTGTCTGCCCTCAAAAGAGTCTTATGGCTAATGTATGATAACCCTTTGGAGTAGCCAACACTGCATGTAAATAAAAGATTATTGATTTTGAACACTAATACTCAGGGAACCAGCTTTTTTGTATTTTTTTTCTAGTCCTCTCACATTTAAATGAAACCTTTATATGTGCATACTGCCTTTTTGGGTGAGACATTATTTCTGGTTTGGACATTACCTGTGACATCAGTGCTATGCAGCCATTTTGTGACCATCAGTGGAGTCAAGCAGAGAGGACAAACCAACAAGCTGAACGTGGCAGAGAAGAAATATGGAAAAAACCCAGGGTCACTGAAAAATTAACCAACCCCAGACACCACATCTGGGCTGCTGTTATGAGAGAGAGTACATGTGCATTTAGCAAAGTTTTCTGCATTTTGCAGCCCAACACTTCCTTTATTGTTTACTTGTTGTGGCAACTTATCTTAATAAGACACCCAGTTAGAAATCTTGCTGGTGTATTGTCTATATACGGTGGCGGCTGTGTTGCTAGCAATAGAATGATTGCTGAGCTCACCAACTTTGTCTTTTTTTACAGATTACATTTTTTTATTTATGCATAAAAGAACTGGGGTGCAGGCCAGAGGTGCAGGGGAGGGGAAGATTTACCAGAGACAGAGTGGGGAGCAGAACAGGTGGATCTACTGAAATGCACTGCTGAGGGGAGCAGGGGACAAAACAGGAGAGGTCTGCTATGCCATTTGGGTTGGCTCCCTGGCCGTGGATCAAACTCATGCCACAGTAGCTGGCAATAGCTTGATAGTGCTGAGACTTTAACACCTGAATCACAAGGGAGTCCCTGAGCACACCAACTTTAGAGACCTTCCCTTCTCAGAGAAGATTCCTGATCTAGTGATATCATATTCTGTGCATTAAATTCTGTTTACTTGTTTATAATTTTAAATTACTTCCAGGGACTTAGAAATGCTTTCATTTTATTTAAATATATAATATTAGATTTGAAATCATTCTTTTCATGTTAAACTGTAGTCATTTGCTTTCAAAATTTTTATTCTTTTTTTTCTCCCTATATTCATCAGTGGCTTTAGTTTTTGTAACCTTGTGAGGAGCAGACTAAACAAAGATAAGAGATTTGTGACTCCCCACAAATGCTCAGATAACCAAAGGGCTAACTTGGAGACCCTGAAATAAAATCTTTGGAGCGCTCTATTGTGTATGAGCTGAAATGTTTTAGTTGCCATAACAGACTTGCCTCAGTGATCCCAGAGACCACAAGAAAGAGTGAAACTCCTGCAGATTCTCTTTTCTCAGGCAAAACTTTTTTTTTTTAAGATTTTATTTATTTATTTTTGCGTGGAAGAACTGGGGCTGTGCCATGTGGGAAGCTCCCTGGCCAGGGATCCAACTCTGCCACAGTGGCTAGTGCCAGCTTGATAGCGCTGAGACTTTAATCCCTGTGTCACCAGGGAAGCTGCCCCACAAAACTTTCTTGACTGATAGCTTATCATCTGGACAAGCTATTTGTGCTGATCAAGAGCCCAAGAGCTTCCCAAAATTTAAAAAGGGTGATGGGGCCTCCTTGGTGGCTCAATGGGTTAAGCGCAGTGCTGTGGAGCTGTCAGAGGCGGAGGCTGCGGTGTGAGTTTGATGCCCGGCCCGGGGAGATTCCCACATGGCTCAGTGTATTACAGTTGATCTGCCTGTTCTGCTCCCCACTCTGTCTCTGGTGAACCCTCTCACTGCCCCACACCTCTGGCCTGCACCCCAGATTGTGTGCATAAATAAATCTTAAAAAAAAGAAATAAAAAGGGTGATGAACAGACCCAAGTTAGGACTCCCCAATACATAATTTGTATGTGGGTTCCTTTCTTCCCAAAGAAAGAAAGAACACTGGGAGAAACCCAGTAACATTTTCCACCTTGAACTGTGTCAGAAGATATCGGTTAACAACTGAACATGGCTTAAGGTTCTTACTATAGGCAACGAAGCGCACGCAGACCTGCTCCGCAGCCTCTGCTGGGTCACTGAGCTCCAGCCTCATGTGGGAACAGAGAAATCAAGTCAACTCCTCTGCAAATTAGCAGGTAGTCACCCCGAGACACCCCTTATTTTAATGTCAGCAGGTTTCAAGCAGCCAAGGTCAAAGTGAGGATGCCAGCAAGATTGTATCGAGCCCAGTTCTGTTCAAATATTAGTTTAATGATGTCTGTTTTGTGATTTTCCTCCTCAGTCAACTCACAGAAAGGGAAAGAAACAGTTTTGTTAACTGTCATGTCCTGCTCTTACTCATGTGTTAGCCCATTTAATCTCCCATGAAAGCCCTCTTTTAGGGGGAGGGGGTGGTTAAAAATTATTGAAGTAACATTGGTTTATAACATTATATAGCTTTCAGATCAACAGTGTTGTAATTAAATATTCGTGTGCGCTACCTAATAATTACCCTAAAAGAAAACCCTTTTTGAAGTAGATATTATGTGTCCCATTTTGTAGCACAAAACCTGAGTTTGAGAGAGACTAAGTCACTTGCTTATGGAAATGGGATCTGGACCCAGGTCTTTGTGATGCCTTAAAAATTCCATGTTCTGTCAGTTATCATTACCTACCAAAATCTACTTTATAAATTCCTTAAAAACTGAAAAGAGTGGCCTCCCTGGTGGCGTAGGGGGTAAAGCCTCAGTGCTATGAAGCTATCACCTACCACTGAAGTTATTGCCAGCCACTACAGCATGAGTTCAATCCCAGCCAGGGAGCTGACCCACACGACACAGCAGACCTCTCCTGTCTTGCCTGCTGCTCCCCTCAGCAGTGTATTTCAGTAGATCCGCCTGTTCTGCTCCCCACTCTGTTTCTGGTGAATCCTCTCACCCTCTGCATCTCTGGCCTACACCCCAGTTCTTCTATGAATAAATAAATAAATCTTTAAAAAAAAAATCTGAGATAACCAAGATGGGAAAGGTAAGAGACCACATGGCTCTGACTCCCTGAGGTCAGGCATGTCCTATACGATCTTTGTGACATTATCAGTCACTGGTCTTCAAGTACCCTAACACTTCTAGTTTTAGACTCCTAGTTTAGGCAACTTCTTACAGCTTCATATGGTACTTCAATCTGCTGTTTATCTCCTTTAGTGAATTATGTATTAATTATTGTGTTCTTCAACTCCAACATTTTTTTTTAAAGATTTATTTATTTATGCACACAAGCTGGGGTACAGGCCAGAGGCGTGGGGCGGCGAGAGGGTTCACCAGAGACAGAGTGAGGAGCGGAACAGGCAGATCAATGGAAATACACTGCTGAGGGGAGCAGCGGGCAAGGCAGGAAAGGTCTGTCGCGCCATAAGTCAATCTCCCCGGACAGGTGTCAAACTCGCATCGCAGTGGCCAACAGCTCCACAGTGCAGCGCTTAACCTCTGTGCCACCAGGAAGACCCCCCAAAATTTTAATTTGTTCTTTTTGTATGCAATAATTTCTGTCTCTTGATTGAAATTTTCTATTTGGTGAGACATTATTCTCATAACTTCCTTTAGTTCCTTACACATGATTTTATTTTGTTTTATTTTATTTATTTATTTTTTAAGATTTATTTTTTATTTATACATACAAGCTGGGGTACAGGCCAGAGGCGTGGGGCGGCGAGAGGGCTCACCAGAGACAGAGCGGGGAGCAGAACAGGCAGATCAGAAATACACTGCTGAGGGGAGCAGCGGGCGAGGCAGGAGAGGTCTGCCGCACCATGTGGGATTCTCCCTGGCCGGGCGTCGAGCTCGCGTCGCTGCTGCCAACAGCTCCAGAGCGCAGCGCTCAACCGCTGCGCCACCGGGGAGGCCCTATTTTGTTTTATTTTTAAGATTTATTTATTTATGCATACAAGCTGGGGTGTAGGCCAGAGGTATGAGGTGGTGAGATGATTCACCAGAGACAGAGTGGGGAGCAGAACAAGGGGATCAACTGAAATACACTGCTTAGGGGAGCAGCGGGTGAGGCAGGAGAGGTCTGCTGCTCCATGAGGGATTTTATTCTTTGAATATGTTTATTTGTTCATTTAAAGTCTTTGTTAGTAAGTACAGTATCTGGGCTTCCTCACAATTTCTATTGACTCCTTTTTTTAAGGCACTTGAACACACTTTCCTATTTGTTTGCTTGTCTTACACTTTTTGATGTTGTTAGAAATAGGCTTTTTAAAGAATGTTGCAGTTGTAGACATCAGCTTCACCCTCCCTGTGGTTTGTTACTGTTGCAGTTTGCTGTTGTGGTTGAAGTTTATTTCCTGACTTTCCTGGACAAATTCTCAGTATTCTTTGTTATGTGGAACCACTGAGGTCCCTGCCTGGTTAGCTTAGCAGTCAGCTAATGATTAGACAGAGATTTTCTTAAATGCACTGAACCCAACAAGTCCCCCTGACTTTGCCAAGGGGCACTTTGTTTTTGTTGAGACATGCCTTTAATACCCCAGCAGGCTGTTTACAACTTCCCTGCTTTTGCAGAGCTTCAAGATCAGCCAGAAACGAGAGAATAGGGCCTTCTCCGAATTTTCCTTGTCATACACATAGTTCTGCATATGTGTATTCCATTTAAGATTCCAGGAATATGTCAGAGAATTCCAAAGTTCTCATACCGGGTTTTTCCTTTTAATTTTTGGTCACTATCAATGACCTATTGCCCCAATTGGCAATGTTGCCTCAGGCAGCTGCAGTGTTAAACAATTGCTGCTGATTGTTTTCAGTAGATTAATAACCCTGGATACAAGAATGTTTGCATAGAGGGAGCTCTGAGTAAGGTCAAAATAAAGATGAATTCAGAAACTGGAATTTTTTCAGTAAACTGCCAAGGATTACATCATGTCAGTACTCTGGATGAGGATTTCGGGAGATCCAAATCCATTCTGCCCTCTCCAGTGGCTGCTGGGCCACTGGTTTACATGGCTGCCATAGTTGTAAGGCCATTGCTTTCTGAGGCTACTGCAGAACTAGGGAGAGAAGGTAGGAGTAGAACAAATTAAAGTGCCACTGAGATGTTCTTACTGAGATTCATGCATTTTTCTTGAATACACACTCCTTGGGTTATTGAAGGCCTTTATTTAATTTCCAGAGTTCTGAAAAAGTTATTTTTGTTTTTACAGAGGAGCAGATTTTCAGAGGTCCTCATACCGCCACTCCAAACATGGTCCTCAGGTCCTTTAGTATTAAAAAACAAAAACCAAAAAGTTTAGTCTTACAACTCAAATCCTCCTCTGGTATGGGCAGGGAGAGGGAAATATTGTTCAGTCACAACGCTGTGTAATGGTAAAAGACATAGATGCTTGTGTTCAGGTTCTAACTGTGTGACCTCTCTGTGCTTTGCATAAACAATAGGGGGATAATAACAGAACATATTTCACAGGGCTGTGTTGTAGACTGAAGCACTTAGAACATTGCTTAGTAATGAAGTTCGGATGATGGGTTTCAGTCATGGGGTCCTTGTCTCCCTCTGAGAAAGAATTCAGCAGACGTTCCCATTTAGCAAGTTTCTTAGGGAAAGGAGAACAAGGAAGGAGAGGCACCTGCATGGACACAGGTGGGCAGTCTTAAAAAAACAAGAGTTGCATTTTGCCAGGGCAAGGGGTGTTCTTTTTTAATGTTCTTTAATGGAATTATTGTGGAAATCTAGCTTTGGGGTCAGATTGGGTTGGTCTTCTAAAATCTGTAATCTGGAGCCTCCCTAGTAGTGCAGCGGGTTGAGTCTCAGCAGTAAGAGGCTATCCGCAGCCATGCAGTGCAAGTTTCATCCCTGGCCAAGGAGCTTCCCACATGGTGCAGCAGACCTCTCCTGCCTTGCCCACTGCTCCCCTCAGCAGTGTACTTCATTAGATCCACCTGTTCTGCTCCCCACTCTGTCTCTGGTGAATCCTCTTACCACCTCACACCTCTGGCCTATACCCCAGTTCTTGTATGTGTAAATAAATAAATCTTTAGAAAAAAATTAAAATCTGTAATCCTCTTTGCCCCCACCTCTGGCTGATAATCTTTTCTGACCCCATCTTAGATTCCTGGAACCTTCCATAGCTGGTTTAGTTAAGACATATTGTTCTTACCCCCACCTTCAGTGTTTGTCTTTGTGAGACCTTCCATCCTAAATTTTTCTACTCTAAGTTTCCATCGGTGGCACATATTGAGTGCTTGCTAAGTATCTTATACCAGAACTTATGTAATTTGTAATTATGGTATTGTTGGTGGCCCAGCATAGTCATATAGTGTTGTGGTGTCATTACTAAATTTAAAAACGAAGCCCCACTACCTGCCCTCCTGGCAAGTTTGGGAGGCTTAAATGGATAAAGGAGGTAGAGAGTTGGCAGTCGGAACCAGAACATTTAGATGATGATCTGTTATGCTAATTCAGATCATCAGGCAAGACACACCCAAAACTAGTCACCCTAACCAAACAATGATTCCTGGAGTATAAACAGCCTCAGGACCCTCATTCTGAACAACAGACTTCCCCTGTCTCATCCAGTGCTTCTTTCAGGAGTGTTTTAATAAGTCTACTTTTTCCTTCTGGTGAATTCTTTCACCCCTGTGTCTTCAGGTACCACCTTGACTTTTCCCTACAACATATAGTTGTAATAATGTAAATGCATATCTAGGAGGGACAGAAAGTGTGTTGATGCAGTGGGGAAGTAAACCCTTGTCTCCTTAAACTGAGGTCAGTAGGTAATATCTATAATCTTAAAATTAAGAAATAGCACTAAAATATGATATTCAGAAATGTTGAAGAAAGTGAGAAGAACTGGAACCAGGAGAATCCATTCTCCTAACAAAAGTGTCCAGAAAAACAGCTCAGGTTTGGAAAGAGATTGTGTCTGGGAAGCAGAGTAGGGATGACAGTTGGGATGAGGACATGAGACCTTATTACAATTCTAGTTTGATATCTATTTATATTATTATATATAAAACTTTTGAGGTATATAATTGATATATATATATACATATATAAAATCTCTGATTTGAATAAAATTAAAGGAAAAAGGAAGAAGTTGGTATTTGGTTATGGAGGTACCTTCATTGCCCTGTTAGGAATTTTGGGTGTTTTTTTTTTTTTTAAGATTTATTTATTTATTCATACAAACTGGGGTATAGGCCAGAGGTGGGGGGTGGGGGGTGGTGAGAGGATTCACCAGAGACAGAGTGGGGAGCAGAACAGGCAGATCTACTGAGATACACGGCTGAGGGGAGCGTGGGAGAGACAGGAGAGGTCTGCTGTGCCATGTGGGAAGCTGGGTATCAAACTGGTGCAGCAGTGGCTGCAGATAGCTTTATAGTGCTGCGACTTAACCTGTTGTGCTACCAGGGAGGCCCCTGTTATGGATTTTGAATACATATCTTTCTGAGAATAGATTTTCAAGGCTTGGCCTATGTTGTAGTAAGATACCTGTGACTTAAGTGCAAAAATGTCCTGGAAAGAGGGGAGAATGGCGATGGAGGCCGGTAAGGGGTAGGTGGAGATAGAAGCCCAGCAATGACCCAGGCTGGGTGATGGTTGTTAGGATGGAGCAGTTTATTCTGAGGGAGAGTGTGTAAGACTTAGTGGAGCAGAGTAGGGTATAAGGGAATGTAAAAGTAAGAATGCTAAACCTGCTCAGAATGTTTGGCCACTGACAAAGGTTAAAACCAACATTAGTGGCATTAAGGCACCAGGCCGCCAGTAGCCGTTAAAGTCTCCAGGCCAGCAACCTTGAGATAAAACTCTCCCTGCCTGGGGCGAGGATTCCAGTAACTTGTAAAGATAACAGCACAGACCATCTGCTCCATGACCCCCTCATCCTTGATGTCTTGCCAAGTTCACTAAGACTTGCTGAATTCCATTGCCTTTATAAGCTGACCCAATTCTGTACTCGGGGTCTCCATTTTTTTTTTTTTTTATTTTATACATACAAGCTGGGGTACAGGCCAGAGGTGTGGGGCGGCGAGAGGGTTCACCAGAGACAGAGTGGGTAGCAGAACAGGCAGATCAGAAATACACTGCTGAGGGGAGCAGCGGGCGAGGCAGGAGAGGTCTGCCGCACCATGTGGGATTCTCCCCGGCCGGGCGTTCGAACTCGCGTCGCCGCTGCCGACAGCTCCACAGCACAGCGCTCAACCGCTGCACCACCAGGGAGGCCCGGGGTCTCCATTTTTGCCTACGGACCGCTGCATCGGTACACCGGGCTAATTGGGACCCTAGCTCCAGCTAGCAATAAATAACCGCTTTGCTGATTGCATCGAATTATGCCTCAGTCGTAATTGGACCCGTAACATACTTTAACTGGAAAAGGGTGGAATCAAGGATGGGTCATCTGATTCTCACAAGTCCATGAAATAGGGGTATTGATACCGGGAAAATGAGGCCTTTTTAAACTTAGACAAAGGCAGTGCCTCAATTGCTACCGGTTACTATCTTGGTTCTGCACCCGCGCGCACATTTATAAAATTAATCAGGTTTAGGGAAAAACATTGGGATTTATTTAACAAACAGGGAAAGGCAAAACATTACTAAAATTAACAGAGGTAAAACAAAAGTTACTAAAGTTAACATATGGCCGTTTACCTTGCTTAAAATAATGTCCAGTTTCTTAAGTTCCAAAAAGGTAATAAAGGCGGCGTGTTCACTTAAAATAATGACCAGTCCTTTTAAGTCCCAGAAAAGTAATAAAGATGATGTCTTCCTGCCACTGCTGAAATAGAACTTGTCTTCCAGACAATAGGCCACAATTTCAACTCGGCGTCTTCTTTCCTATGTTGATAAAGGTTTCCTGCCACAGTGGCGTCTTCTTTCCGACGTGTACTGATCAGACTGCAGGCCAGGTTCCAATTTGTGAGGACGACACAGGACGCAACTAAAAATGCTTTTAAAACCACCTTAATGCTTCAGTACATCATTAAACCAACAAGACTATAACAGCAGCTACAGCAGCCAGACGGCCCATCAGACTGCACTCACACATTTTAGAAGACACCTGCTTTGAGCATCTGCCTTCTCTCTTCGGCTACTTACAAAGCCTCCAAAGTCTCTGGCCCTAAATCTTCATTCCCACATTGTGGCGGGCTACCGACTCTCCTCATAACGACGGTTCCTTTTAATTTCACATAATGGCGTCTGTGTCTCTTCCTTCGGCATTCCCTTTTTACAATCTAATAGTCCCCACCTTCCTGTCCCAGGTAAGCAAAATCCCGCAAATTCTCGGTGAAGCCCACCTGGCGGGGCTTCAGATCACCTGGTTGCAATTCACCTTTAACAGTAAACCCCTGTAGGGGGTGCCAGTTCACTGGACTTTGACTCAGCCCGCCCCCTTACAGTATGACAGATCCCTCCTTCTATAACCAGACCCACACCACTCCTTGTCTATTGCACCCCAGTGAAAGGGCTACCAAACTAGGAATTAGGAAGGGTGGATGTATAGGAACCTTCCAACAATCAGTTAATGAAGGGAGTCTTTGCACTATAACTTCAGACTGTAAAGAGACAAATGCTTCTTTAACAAAATAGGTCAAAGGTATAAGAAAGACGGCTAACCCTTCTAATTATTAAATCCTGGGATAAGGGACCATCTGAATATTTTCTCATATGTTCTGTGGTATGAAATTTTAATATCTGAATATTAAAATTCTCTCTCCCATCCTCCCTCATCTTCCAAGAGGAAGAAATCTTGGGGTTCTGCAGCCTGGACTTTTGTTGTGCAGATGGAGGCAATGGATTGATCTTGGAACCTGAGAAACCAGAGAGACTAAACTGACCAAGTTTGGAAAGGACCAGGACAGGGATTACAGCTGCAGAGAACAGGTTTGGGGAGGTTGCAGAGTCAGGGCTCACCTAGAGAGGAGGGACCAAGCAGATGGAATTTGGGAGATTTGGGGAGACAAGGAGGACTGGTACTGAAGGCAGTGAGAGAAAAATGGGAAAGGAAATATTTAAGAAATTCTGTATATTAGGTGTGCTCACCACCTCCTCCTAGTGTCTTGTTGGAGACCCACACTGCTTTTTAGTACTCTCAGAATGTGAGACATCAAGATGGTGCTGAGATGGGACCGGCGTTTGCTTATATACAGATTGTAGGTGGTGGGGGTGGGGGTGGGGATGGGGGATGGCTTTGATGTCGTTTTTCCAACAGATCTGAGAGCTGAGCGGGGTCCTTGGGTCCACTCTGGGAAAGGTTTCACCAGAGCTCCCTTCGGCGCCATGCGGCAAGTTTCTCCACGAGGCAAAGACTCAGTTGTAAAGAACAGGTTTATTAGGAGAAGGGACAAAGAAGTATAAGACACTTGCACAGACACAAGTGGGCAGAAAGGGCTGCCCCTTTGTGGAGGCAGATGGGGGTTTTTATCGTCTTACTTCTGTCCAGAGGGGCTTATCTTTGAGGAAGGTTCCTGTTTGCTAGCTAGCTCAAATTAGAAAAGAGACCTGAGATTCTATCTCCATATCTTTGCCATTTAAGCTCCTTCCTAATGTTTTGTAACTGAGGTGTTGGTGCCTAGGGATTGTGCTCATGGTTATGTTAATTCCTTCTATCCCCACTTCCTCGGCTGGTTTTACCCTTGAGTTAGAAAATGGAGTTATATCTCCTCCATCAGCTTTTCCTGGGTGACTCCATTATTTTCATTGGTGACTTAATGATACCAAACAGGATGGAAATTTGGGGGTGCAGCCTCTGCTTTAATCCCTGCACTGTCTCAGCGATTTGCCTGTTAGGAGGAGGGAGGCCATATGAACCTTCTCCCCAACCCTTGGTCTATCATTTGTTGAGAATCTGTTTTTAGGAGACCAGGCCTGACAGGTGCGTTTCTGTCTCTCCAAGTCTGCTTTCTCAAGTCAGGGACAAGCTCTGTTTCTCAATCTTCCTTCCTGAGAACATTGGTTGCTTTCATTTTCCATTTCCAGAATTAGCCTCATCAGCAGTCACGTTTGGGTCAGCCCTTCACATAGGAGCCAAGGCCCCTGTGGCATTGAGTCTTTAATCATGCACTCCCCACCTTGGGGCTGTTACAGGGCAACCCCAATATAAATGGAGTGCCTGCCTGGGTTCTCACCGGTGCACTTCAGTGGTACTTAAAAGGCTCAACTGCAGACACACACAATGAAATTAATAAAAGGGTTTATTTACAAAAAGGGAAAGAAAAAGATAAAGAATAAATTGGTGAATGCGTCTTACCAGTTCCGCTGAGCTAGAATCTTATCGCTCACTCAGGAAAAACTCTGGCAAACTCACACCACGAACAATAGCCCCCCTATCCAACCTCCCAGTTCTGGTTTTTAAGTCCCAAAATCCCTCCTTAACTCCTCCCTCAGTCCGCAGTATCCTTTCTTCAGTGATGATGGCATTCTGGGATTCGTAGTCCTAGGTGTCTTGGATCTCTCTGACTTGAGGTGGGGGTGGGTTCCTGGGGCACTCCCCTTTCCTGAGGACCACCCTCTTAAGGGCAAGCCATCACTGCCTTTCAGGGGCCTGCTCTTAGCTTGCCTGACTTTAGTCTTGAAGGATGAGTCAGAGTTAGCCAGGTGGAAAGCCTGGTAGCGTGTTTCCAACTGAGCAAGACAAAAATGTAAAGGAGTGCTGGATAAGGATAGAAAATTACAAATGCTTCCATGGTTGGAATGTCAACTTAGAAGGGGGAAGTGGAGAGATACATGAAATTGGCCTGGTAACTTTTGTCTTATTTAAGAATGTGCAGGTGATAAGAATAGGGTTCAAATGTCTTGATTCCAAGTTTAGTGTTCTTTCCATGTCGCTAGAGGCAATATAATTTAAATCAATAGTTTTTAATTGGACATAATTTTACCTCCAGGGGACATTTTGGGGTTGATGAGGGGGAGGGTAGGGTGCTGCTGGCATCTAATGGGTAAAGGTCAAGGAGGCTGCTAAACATTCTACAGAGAACAGGACAGTCCCTGTCATCACCAGTAAAGAACAATTTAGCTCAAAAGGTGAATGGTGCATATAATCAATAGTTGAGAAACCCTGACTTAGAAATATAAAACGGCAGCTATTCTGACTGAGTTCAAATCGCAGTGCCAATAATTGCTAGGTGTTAGAGATGGACAGATCAGAGCAAAATCACTTCATTGGTATTTCAGTATTTATTTTACATAAAACAATTGATTTTAAAAGCAAAATGTTCAGCATTTTAAAAAGTAAAAGTTCTTAATACCCTTGAAAGGCAAACACACATACATATAACTAAATGTAAAAATGTAAGTTCAGGGCCTCCTTGGTGGCACAGGGGTTAAAACCCTGGCCAGCGAGCTGACCCACATAGCACAGCAGACCTCTCCTCGCCTGCTACTCCCCTCAGCAGTGTATTTCAGTAGATCTGCCTATTCTGCTCCTCATTCTGTCTCTGGTGAATCCTCCCAACCTATGTACTGCTGGCCTACACCCCAGTTCTTGTATGCATAAATAAATAAAAATGAATCTTAAAAAAATAGAGGAAACAGGTTTTTAAAAAATATAAGTTCAAAAAGATGATTGTCAAATACACATTATTTTAAAATAAATACGTAGCATGTGCAATTAACATTATTTTAAAAGGAAAGGTAAACAATACAGTTTAAAATGAATAACAATTGAAAATAGTAACACTTGTTAAAATATAAGCATTTTTAAAAATTTATTTTCTTACATCATTGTTAATTTTTTATTTTAATTTTTTAAAGATTTATTTATTTATTTATGCATACAAGCTGGGGTATAGGCCAGAGTTGTAGGGAGGTGAGAAGATTCATCAGAGACAGATTGGGGAGCAGAACAGGCGGATCTACTGAAGTACACTGCTGAGGGGAGCAGTGGGCCAGACAGGTGAGGTCTGCTGCACCATGTGGGAAGCTCCCTGGCTGGGTATTGAACTTGTGCCGCAGTGGCTCTGCATAATGTCATAATGCTGCGACTTAACCCTTTGTGCCACCAGGGAGGCCCCATTGTTAATTTTTGGACAGGATTCGATTTCTCTCCTCAGGTGTAGTCCTGCAATTCTCCAGCCACCAAAGCCCTCGTGATCTATCACCATGTAAGCATATTTTGGTGCAATTTTTTCTAGCGGCTGAAAAGGCCCTTTCGGGTTTATACTACTCAAGAGAATGTGAGTAGATGGTTATAAATGCACCTTCAAATATAGTTCTCCGACTCTTTCTTGTTCAAATAATCTTACCTCTTGTTCAATAACTTTGAGATCTCTTTGAACAATTGTTCTTGTTTCTTTAGATGAATGTATTTTTTTTTCTTTCATTTTTTATGTATCTAAAAGGGCAGGTTTATTATGAAAGGGAGAGAAGAGTAAAGGACACTTGCACAGACACAAGTGGGTAGAAAGAGCTGTCCCGAAAGGGACAGGCTTGATAGGACCCAGGCCTATGTGGTCACAGGTGGGCAGGAGAGCTGCCTCCTATTTTTTTCTTTTAATACCTAGCAAGCTCTAGAGTGTGTTTCAAATGGAATATTTCTGACGTGTACATAGTTATTAATTTCATTATTAATTATACCGACTATAGATTGAGATTCTGATGTGGAGAACCTATATTAAATAGTGTCCTCAGGGCCTCCCTGGTGGCACAGCGGTTAAGCACTGCGCTATGGAGCTGTCAGCAGTAGTGACTGGAGATTAAAGCCAGGTGCAGGGAGATTCCCACATGGCTTGGCAGACCTCTCCTGCCTGGCCCCGCTGGCTGCTCCCCTCAGCAGTGGATTTCCCTCCATCTGCCTGTGCTGTTCCCTGCTCTGTCTCTGGTGAATCCTCTCGCTGCCCCAGCCTTTGACCTGTACCCCAGCTTGTATGCATAAATAAATCTTACAAAAAAAATTAGAGTCCTCTTCTTAATCTCACTTGTTTAATATGTCTTTGACTAGAATACTTATCCTTGTAATAAAAATTTGTTGACATTTTTCCCTCCTCTTGAAGTCAGTGGAATACAATAGTACTTTCTAAACAAATAAACCTTTGTGTGTTTAAGTTTTAATAAGCTATACCGCATTTGTAAGTGACATTCATATTTCTTTCCAGAATTCATATTTCTTTTTTCTAATGCTGAAAGGTTGATTTTACTTCAACTAAAAGTCTATTTTGACTTTTAGGGGTATATGAGGAATACCAGAACACTAAAATAGAGTACTATAATCACAACCAACAAGTAATTTTTGGTGAGCCATTTTACCTCACTAAGACTTAATTTCCTCATCTGTAAAGTGGAGGGGGATAGGTTCCTACATCAAAGCACTGTGGTGATGAGTACATAAAAGGAGGTATATAAAGCACTTAAACCTATGGCTGACTTATACTATATAATTTAACAAATGTCTATTATTAGCTGTTTAACTATGTAAATCATTAGTTATTACTGTGTTTATTTCCCATGTGTTGTTGATATATTGTCTGTATTTCTTTTAATGTGTAGATTGCCAGCCTAAATTCTTTAATGTATCTTTAGATAAGCTTGGGGTAGTAGTTTTAAAATATGTCCACACATTCTTTGCTACTTGATTCCCCTCTCCTTGAGTGTGAACTGGACTTAGTGACTTGCTTCTGGTGAATAGAACTTGGAGGTGATAGTGTATGACTTTTGACGGTAGATCATAACAAGGACTGTGGCTTCCTTCCAGCTCTCTCTTGTGGACATTTGGTCTAGGGAAGGTAGTGTGATGTGGTGAGGACACTCAGCCATAAGGAGAGGTTAGTGTGATGAGGACCAGAGGCCACTTGGCAACAGCAAGTGAGGCTTCTACCCAACTGTGGTGTGAGGGTGCCATCTTGGAAGTTGATCCTCCAGTCCCAATCAAGCCTTCAGATGGACAGTAGCCAGCTTTGGTTGACATTTTTATTGCAACCTCATGGGATGCCTTGAACCAGAACCACCCAGCTAAGCTGCTCCCAGATTCCTGATTCACAGAAATAATGGGAGGTAATGTTTGTTGTTTTAGGCTGCAAAGTTATGGAGTAATTTGTTATATATGGAAATAGATAATCAATGAATCTTGGTATTAGCACTTTTCATTGAAGGATAGAACACACATACAGAAATATGTACAGGTCAATGAGCTTTTACAAATTGCACATTCCCATCAACCAGTACTCAGGTGAAGAAATAAGACACTACCAAACCTCAGAAAATTCCTCCAGTTTGCACCTCCAACCCCCACAGGTAGGCACTATCTTGACTTTGTAACAATATAAATGTACTTTGTAGCAGTGGATTCATACATCCAGTTATTTTGTATCTAGTTGCTTTTATTCAATATTTTGTTTATGAGATTCACCTATATGTTTGTGTTTATTGTAGTTTGTTTATTTAGTTGTCTGAATATACTACAATGTATTTATCCATCGAACAGTAAACTTCTATGGATTATATACATCATATGTATTTCTTCACAACATACAACAAATGTATTTTGCTACATTTGCTGTATCACTCACTCTCTCTGCATACACATCATACATTCATTTAATCATTCTTATTTATGTTTTCAATTCACTTGATATAATTTGCAGAGGCCATAGTGCTTCACCTCTAAAATCTTCAGAATGTACATCTAAAAATAGGGACATTATTTAAATAACCAAAGTGAATTTACTACATTATAAAAACTACCTTGATAAAGCCTCTTAGCTCATACATAATCCATATTTAAATTTTACTGCTTGTTCTATTAACATCCTTTATATAACTTTTTATTTCCTACTCAGGATCCAATCCAAGATCACACCTTGCATTTATTGTTATGTCTCTCTGGCCTCCTTTCAAATGGTTCCTCAACTCTACATTATCTCTTATGAGATTGATATTTTTGAAGTCAATTATTTTTTATACTTAAAAAGGAAAAACTCAGACTTCTTTTAACTTTGCTCTGTTTCTGCAGTCATTTTTTTTTCAAGTAAGCACTAATACATATAGTTGGATTTTTGATTAAAATATTTAGTTAAGTCTAAATAGTTTGGTCAGATTTGTTTTTTGAAAAATATTACCTGATGCAATCGCAGATCAGGCTCATTGGATAATCTCACTTTAAACTCAGGAAAGCCTTTAGCTTCAAACCCAGCAAATATGAAACTTCAAATCTAGATCATTTGCATTGTCTTTAATCTAGTCAGGAACAAAGAGTTTACACATTTACTTGTGAGCTATTTCAACTAGCATCCACTCTATAATAATAACAAAGCCAAGATAATTACCATCAATAGACACGTGACTTAGAATCTAGAATACTAAATTTTGTTTACATTGGCTGTTTCAGATGTTAGAACTGGCTACTGTAGTACATCCATTCATTTTAGTCCAGTGGCCATTTATTGCGCACCTATTATGTGCCAGGCACTATACTAGGCTTTGAAAATAGTCCCTGCCCTTAAGAATAAAGAGTGTAGTGGAGTCTATACATCTACACATATACCTATGTACTGTAATGCCATATTTATATAGAGAGATGAACATTCTATGTGATGTATAGGAAAACAGAAGTATACTGAGAGAGCACTAGAATAGGTATGATATGTGAGACTTGAGAGGGGAGGTTTTTTAGATAAGGTGTGACCTGAAGTCTACCTTAAAAGACAAGAGACATGTCAACCAGGTCGAGGGATAAGGGCATGCGTATGTGGAAAGGGTGGGAAGAGCAGTGAAGTTGAGCAGAGGGAAGGGCAAGCCATTTGGAGTTTGATGCTGTAGTGTTTATAAAGAGTAAGGCAGGGCAGGGCAGGGGCAGACCTGAGGAAGTTTTTTAATCATATCAGGAAACATATTTGTAGGAGGAGAGCCTTTGATTAGTATTAAATTGCAGAGAGGTCATTAAATGTGTATTTTTAAATAATCTAGCTACTTTGTTGGGCATGAATTTCAGGTGGGTGCCAAGAGAGTGTGGGCAGGGCCATGTGAGAGATGAGGAGGATGTGAATCATGGCTGTGATGGAATCAAGAAATAATTAGGTCATCAAATTAGTAGCAACAGGTTGACAGTGTGGGATGAGGGAAACATTGTCTTCATATTTGATGGTGCCAGCCAGGAAGATGGAAAACACAGAAAATGCCTATCTGTTTAGGGGAGTTGGGGGGTATCTGATGGAGTGCAGAGTGGAAAGAAGCTATGTTCAGTTTTTGCTATGTTGAGCATAAGGTGTTCATGGGACAGTCAAGTGGAGATGGATGCCTCGCTGCAAGTTGTGGGAAAGGAGCTCAGATTTAGAAGCCATGAGCCTGTGAGTGGAAACTGAACAGGTGAGCACGTGGAATAGGCAGGATGCCAGAAAAGTGAGCCAGACACAGATCCAGTGAAACACCAACATTTAGGGGAGCAGGAGGAGGAAGAGACTCCAAGGAGACTTATGTTAGCACTGAAAGCAAAACAAGCTAGTGATATATTGTCCTTCCATGTTGGAATTAACAGTTCTTAGAATAGATGGTCTTGATCTTTGTACTTTAAAAGAGCATTTAAATCTACTGTTCTGCAATATTCCTTGACCAGAAAAATAAATTCTACCTAGTACTATTTTCTTTTTCATTGATTCTGTATTTACTCAGCACCTATTAATGGCAGTTTCCATATCGGGAACCACAATCCAAAGAATGGAAGCCAGAGAATGGAGTCCAGTGCTTTCCAATGCTGTCACCTTTGGCAGGGCAAATCTTGGTTATGTCAGAACAAAACCACACAGCATGTACAGTACAGTGTAAACCACTTAGCCTCTAGACCAGGTGGACTGAGTTGGAATCCAGGTTTGTCTCCCCAAGCCTCACCTATAAACTGGGAACAATACTACTTTGCAAGGTTATTAGATGAAATGATGTATGTAAAGTGCTTAAAAGAGTGTAAAATGTAAACTAATTTTTTGCTTCCTTAACAAATCAAGCAAAAACGCAGAACAAAATTCTTCTTAAAACATAAAAAATGTATATATTTATATTGTCTCATATGTATATATACACATACACATACCTATCTCCAATACCAGTAGGGCTAGAATTCTGTCTTCAACTTGCTGCCAAGAAATGAGCAGGTTTTCTCAGGAACACAGAGCATCAATGCTTAGTGGTTAGGCAGTAGCAAGGCAGAGGGCAACAGTAAGGATCAGGATGGCCAAGTCAGAAATGTAGCTAAGGAGTTGCCTAGCACTATGAATCAAATTCTTTAAGATTTTATTTCTGAAGATCTATACTTAACCCCTCAGAGTTTGAAGACAGCAAATGTGACCCAACTCAGCTCTCTTTTCTGGACTTAAACACTGTTTTTCTGACAGCTCCCCATGAGCATGGAACAAACTGCATTTCTTGACTTGTTAACAAACATGGCAGGCCATCCTCTGGCCTATTTCCAGTGGTGCCACCTAAAGGTAAATTAAGCTTGTGAGCAGGCATATTACGCTATGAGCTGTTTGAATGTAGTTAACAGAAGTGTACAGCTCTCTCTGCCAACATGCATTTCTACAGTTGATGACTGCTTAGCCTAATTGTAGGTTTTACACTTCTGCTTTTTTTTTCAATCCTATGAAAAGTTTCCTTGTTCCTCAGGGGGCAGAAAATGATCAGGACACCTGATAAAGAAAAAGATGGTAGACATGTAGCAACCACCAGACCAAGGTGAATGTCAAGAATAGACCCTCATGGAACTCCAAGTCTGGTGAATGTTTTGATTCAACTATAGCCTTCTGATTCTGTCTTTGAACTGAAAGTTTAAAAGGGAATGGACTAAAAGTGGTGCATATTTGCAGCCATTCTCTGATTGGTTCTGTTTTTCTTGACTTGCCTGTTTGTTGATGAGGACAGTTTTTCCATTCTCTTCCAAAAATCTCTAGATGACTAAAAGTTCATGTTCCTTTAATGGTTGAGAACAAGGTCTCAGTCTTTGGAAGACCCTATCAGGCAGATATGAAACAAATGGAAAGGGAAGAATTCTCACATGCTTAGGAGGGACATGGCATAGGAGTCAACCTCCTACAACAGGTAGCACTGCCATATGGTACCTCCACTCAAGGCCAAAGCGGTGAACTCATAAAGGAGGCCATTTGTTCGGTTCTGAGTTTCCTAATGTTCTTCCCCAAAGAGGAAGGATGGTGAAGAGTCCATCTTTGTGAAGCTCAGATAAAGACTGGCTCAGTGTAGTTCCATGTCCTTGGGCGTCTTCTAACTTGTGCTCTACTGATGGACAGGGGCTTCCTGTTCCAGTGTGATCCCTAGAGCCAAACAGCTTGGGTTTGGGATTCTGGTCCCATCACTTACAAATACTATAAAATGGGGTTAGCAACAGTATGTATCTCAGAGTACAAGAACAGAATGTTAACATAAATCACTTAGAGCAGTGCCAGGCACACGCTATGCATTCCCTAAGTGGTGGAAGCTATTTCTCTAGTGTCCTTTGACTTGTGTCTACCAAGGAATTTGCTTGCTTGGTTTCCTCAGTTTAGATAAATCAGGGCTGAGTAAACTGTGAACATGTAAGTGGGTGAGGACTTGAGAAGACAGAGTTAAGGTTATAGGGGACATAGTAGAGAAAATCATTGTTATGGTCCCACATTTCTATTGATCGGGAAGACAAGGCAGTTTCCTCCTGCATACACTTTATTCACACATGCTGAATCTCACTAGACATATCACACTACCAGGAAAGATGGCTAAGGGCAAGTTAGGGCTGTCAGGGTAATTCCTGCCTCAGGCTTTGTTTTGCAGAAGGTAAGTAAACAGCCAGAAGCAAGACTGGGGATGAGGAGGTAGGGGGTGTGGAGGGAACAGGGTAGTGTGGGAGGCAGAGCACAGTGAGGCAGGCAGGCAGGCAGGCAGGCAGGCAGCAGCAATTCTAGGCAATCAACACTTTATTTTTCCAGTCGACACCTGCACAGATGTTACCGCCCACATCCTGACCCCAGTAGAGGTCCCACCACACTTGGACCGACCATGGCCCAGGGGAGGAGGTCTCCTTACTCCTCCCTAGGATGGTTCGAGAGTCCGTCATCCCAACAAGACAGAGCTCCTGCTCACTCATGCAGTGCTGGTGCATGTGCTGGGGTCCCTGCTCTCTCCTGTATCACAAAATGCTGAACGAACTAGGGCAAGGTCATAGAGAATGTTAAGAGGATACAGTGACCTAAGCGCAGAACTACTGACCTGACCCACCACCCCAGGTTGAGTCTATACCTCCCAGACAGGAGCCTCCCTAAAGTTAGGAGGAGCTGGCAAAGTATAGGGGCTGAGCTGCTAAGGACAGGACACAGCAGGGAAATAAAGCAGAGAGGAACATGGGACAGGAGAGAAAAACGATAAAGTGCCTGAACTAATTAACCAAGTGGGACATGAGGACAGAGGGGCACAGGTCCCTGAGGATAGGAGGAAATAGAAAGGGACAGACCACCAGGGTTTGGGGCAAAATGGAATGAGAAAAGAGATGAGGCAGGGAGGCAAAGTGCAGGCTGTGGGAAGGACTTTCCTAGCCCTGTTCACATCCACTAACCCAAAAGTAAAATTATTTACAAACTGAAAACCAATCCCAGGTACAGGCCTGGGACGGCAGGCAGGTAGGCAGGCAGGCCGAGGGGGGACTGGCTACCGTCTGACAGCCAGCTCCCCCGCGGTTGCCCCCCCCAAGGTAGTAGAGAAAGGGGAAAACAGCGATACCTCTAGCCAGGAAGTCCTACTGTGCCTGCAACTGCTTCTCCCACAGCTCATGGCTCTGCCACGGCCTGAGCCTCTTGGTCTGACTGGACTGACTGTCCCAGGGGCAGGGTGTCAGGCCCTGGGGGGGGCGCATCAGGAGGCTCTGGGGATGTGTCTGGCCCCAACCCCAGCTCTGCATCCAGCTGCTCCAGCTCCCCCTGATCCAGCAACTCGAAGTCCTCAGTGGTAAGTGCCTCTTCTTCCTCAGGGGCAGGAAGGGGCTGGGGTAAGTCCTGGGGGAGAGGCGGAAGCACTGAGGGGGAGGGAACTGGGTCGCTTTCAGCCAGGGAGAGTAGGGGTGTAAGGGTGCTGGGTGCTGTGGTGAGTTCAACACTCACTGCCTCAGGGCTCAGTGTCTCCACTGGTCCTCCAGAGGAGAGCTTCACTCCATCTGTGGGAGACCCCGCCCCATTGAAGTGCGTGTTCACAAAGTGAAGGGGGGATGAGAGCCGCAGCAAGGCTTCCTTGGCTGCCACATCGTCCTCCTCTTCCTCCAAGTCCAGGTCTTGCCTTGAGAGGGTCTGAGGAGGGGCCAGCAGGTCTTCAGGAGGGGGCAGCTCCGTTTCCTCTCCCTCTCCTAGCTCCCGGCTCGGGGCCTCCTCCGGCTCACTTGGCAGGCTCTGCTGGTCCAGATCTGTGTGCAGAATAAAAGGTTAGGAATGGGTCTGCTCTTCTGAATGACCACAACTGGCCAGTTGGCTCAAGGATGGGAATGCAGAACATGAAATGCTAGGCCAGGCCTCAGGTGGTAAGGCCTTCCGGTGCTTGGGGTAGAACGAGAGGATCAGTTCCCCAGAGAAAAGGTTTTTTTTTATAGATTTATTTATGCATAGAACTGGGGTGTAGGCCAGAGGTGTGGGAGGTGAGAAGATTCACCAGAGACAGAGTGGGGAGCAGAACAGGAGTATCTACTGAAAGACGCTGTTAAGAGGAACAGTGGGTGAGACCGGAGAGGTCTGCTGCGCCATATGTGGGGGTTTAGCTCCCTGGCAGGGGAATGAACTCAGGCCCTAGCAGTGATAGTGCTGAGACTTAACCCCTACACCACCAGGGAGGCCCCAAAGAAAAATTTTAGGGAGCAACAAGCAGGCAACACAGTCAGTGTCCTGTGGGAGGGGCTAGGAGGATCAGGAGGGGCAAAGAGTTTCCCATACCCATACCCTCTGAGACATCAGTTAGCTGCGGAGTTGTCGCCCGGGACACTGAGAAGCCGCCACTCTCCAAGATTGAAGCCTCTTCATCTGACAGCTCCGAGTCCGTGATGGCCAAGGCCAAGGCTGTTTTCTTCACATCCACCTGCAGGAGAGCCAGGATGGACACAACAGGTGAAGGGCTGAGAATACCTATTTTCTAGGAAGACCCCCTTGCCTGCCCCAGCTCCCACCACCTTGAGCTGTGGCTGCGCTAAGGTAGAGAGATTCTCCCCCAGTCTTCTGCTTGACACCCATCTCCCTTAAACCTCACCACTGGGGAGAAGCCAGCCAGTTCTGCCTCGCTTTCACTCTCTGTCTCTGCCAGTGGCTCATCACTTCCTGGGGGAGCATTCTTCCCCTGCCGCTCTAGAAAAGAACATCAAGGCTGTGACCCGGAGGGGTAGGGGTGGGGGTGGGGCGGGGTGGGAAATATGGCCAAGGGACTGGGAGTGTCTAAATCCCAAGGCACTTCATAAGCCCTATGCCAAGGCCCTCCCCCACAGCCCTCTCCTGGGTTATCGGCGCCCCTTACTCCTCTTGTCGTGTTTGTGATGCAGGGCGTCGGCTTCTGCCTTCATGCTGTAGTCCAGCTGCATGAGCAGGGGCTCCAGGCGCGTGTACATCCTCTGGATGAGCTCATGATAGACCACCAGGGGCCACAGCAGGATACTCAGCACTGGGGGTTACAGAGTCCACTTAGAGCTCCCTGCGCTCATCGCCTAACCTTATTCAACTGATCCTAACCAGAAAGAGCTGAAGGCGAATAAGGCCCTTTCCCCAGTTTGTGCCAACCTCTTCCCTCCACATCCACTGGCCCCTTCCTCAGATGACTCTTACACTGCTACTAAATCGACATAATAGTCTCCCCTAGAGAGCTCCATCAATAGGTAACTGAGCAGAGAGGACAGCACCATCCTCCCTTTGGGTCAGTCCAGAGAAACACGACAGGAGAGGGTTTTGGGAAGGGTAGGGGTCACGCCCTACTCACAGACAATGTAGGAAATCATAATCCCTGGAACATAATGCCCCAGCACAGCCAGCACAGCACAGCCAGAGCAGACTCGAGCGCAGAACTGCAGAGAAGAGCACAGAGTCTAAGAAAACTGGGCTCAAGTATATGCCCTACTCACTGGGGTAAGATACTGCTCAGCTGGTGGGAGGAGAAGCAGGTCCTCGAGGAAGTGGTTGATTCAATTTAGTTAAAAGGATGCCAAAGACCAGTGATTCAGGAAGTTTCCAGTAGACACCACAAAACACCTACAGATTCAGACTGGTCTGCCTTGGCAAAAAAATAGTGCCAGGACATCAGTAGCTTTTTCCTGAAGGTGAGTCTGCCTCCTGCCCACACTACTGTGCAGGCTGTGAATGTGGTCTCAAGAAGGCAGCAGGCCTCTTTCAGAGTCTCCAACCAGAGTTCACGTCAATCCTCCCCACCCCACACCTCTATTTCCTCACAGTGCAGTAAACTGTTGTGTGACATGGGGGAAGTTACCTGAGCTGGGTTCTGCCTCTTGTACTGCAGCAGCTCCTGCAGGTGAATCTGGAAGGTGAGCCAGCTCTCAGCCAGGTATCTGCACAACTCGGGCACACTGAGCAGGTGCGGCCGGGCGCCTGACCCCGCACCCTCACTGGGGAGACATGACATGACCCCTGGAGGCCTCAGACACCAGCTTCCTAAGCACACATATCCCTCTGAGAATGCCAATGAGATCTTCTAAGGAAGTGGACAACCCTTCCTCCCCAAAGGGAGGCTGTCCTGTCCTGGGAAGTAAAGCCCAGAGCTCCCAACCCTCTGCCCCAAAAGGAGCAGGCACACAAACACCTACACCGGAACCTAGGACCAAGCTTGTTACCAGTCTATTCACAATGCTGGCATCTGTGCCTGCAGAGAGGCAGTACTGCCCTGCACTGCAGTGACATCAGCACCAAAGTAAGACTGGGTTTGGGCATATGTCTTCAAGAGGTGGCCTGCACTCACCTGTCAGAGTGTGGCTCCTCTGGGGATGATGCTATAGAGAGAGGAGGGGGACAAATTATTGAGTGGTAGGGGCTCTGGGAGACACTCCCCAAGGAAGAAACAGTTGCCCCCTCCTCTGCAGTTCTTCAGATGCCAAATCCAGGCACTATTACAGTGTTACTGTTGTATGTCTGTCTGCCTCCATATTCAGACTTTACTCTTTTCAAACACAGGAACCACATCTTATTCATGTTTACCTCCCAAACAACTCACACACAGCCTGGCACCTAGATGCTCCAGAATGCCTACTAGGTAATTATATATATGAATAACAAGAAAAATAACAAAACCTAACGTTCCTGTAATTCTTATCATACGTGAAGCCTTACCATAAGCACACAATACCTATTAACTCATTTAATCTTCACCTCCCGAAGTTGTTCTAGCATCCCTATTTTATAGATGAGGAAGAAGACAGAGTGACTTTTACAAGATCATACGTATGTTAAGGACCCAACAGGAAATGGAATTCCTCAAGCAATCTGGCTGCAGAGTTCACAATCTAAACCACTACACTCACATCAAAATTAAATTTGAGAAAAGTGCAAGTCTCCACTTCCTAACTGGTGGACTGATGGTATCTGGGAGGCAGGTGATTTGCTGTACTTCCCAGTCCTATTCAACCCACCCACCAGGGCGAGACACAAAGCAAGTGCAGAAGGGGGCTTGCAGGATGAGTAACACTCACCTAAAACATCTGGGAAGAAGCGAGGCCGCCAAAGATCCAGCAGAAAATAGGCCAAGAGTGAGATGCTGAGCAGAAAGAAGGGCCGGAGGGACGACGAAGACAGTAACCTTAGGGAGAGAGAGGCACCTCAGCGGTGAGTGGGTGAGGGAGGCTCCAGCATCCATCACAAGGCGGAAAAAGCGCCCACTGATGGGGAAATGGGAACCTCCCGGCTTAACTCGAGACCCGAAGCTCGGGGAATGGGGTATCCCAGACGGACAACAGCCTTTGAACAGGGGGCGGCACGACTGCCCCAGGCATGTGTCAGCCCTAGCCCGGGGATGGGTGCTCGCAGCCCCTCCGCCCCCGCTCTCCCGCGCAGCCCGGCCCCGCCCCCCTCCTCCGCGGCCGTTACCAGAAGAGGCCGTTGAGCGCGGCCGCCGTGACCAGGCTGTGCAGCGGCTTCTCCCACACCAGCAGCCGCTGCGCGGCCGCCAGCACCGCCTCCCAGCCGCGGAGCCGCAGCCACAGCGTCGTGGCCAGGCGTCCCACCGCCTCGGCCGTGGCCGCCTCCTCCTCCGCCTCGCCGGTGGCCTCACCCATGCCGAGGCTCAGACCCAGGCCCAGGCCGAGGCTCAGGGCGGGTCCCCCGCCCGCGCCGGTGTTACCGCCGCCACCGCCGCTCGCCATCGCCCCGCTGCAGCCGCCGCCCGAGCCCGCGAGGAGCCAGGGCTGCGCGGCCGCCGCCGGGGGCGCGTCAGGCGGAAGGGGGCGCGCGCCGCGGGGAGCGCCGCCGAGGCAGCCGACGGACGTCACGTGACGGCAGAGCGACTAATCGGTCACGTGGCGCGGTCTAACCGCCGGGACCGGGCGGCCAGCGCATGCGCACTGGCGGAGGCCGGCGACTCGGCTGCGACGCAGGTGTGTGTGTTCTGGCTGAAGTCTCGGCCCCGCGTCTGGAGCCGGCAGCGTCTAGCTCTGCGTGATCGGAAGACTGTCTTGGCGTTTCCCCACTCCGGCCAGTTTTCCTCTCCCAGTGTGGGCGGATCGTCTGGGGAGTCTGGTGCCGGCCTCGTATTCCCGATGTGATGTGAACCGGGGGAGCAGGATGTGGGGGGTCCGGAAGCGCAGTATCCCGTGTAGGATCTTCTGCTCTGGAAGGGCGGTGGCCCTCCCATTACTCAACCCTCGGCTTTTTAGTCCTCCCAGTCCCCTCCCCTCAGCGGATAAACAAACCGCGGCGCGTGACTCGACAATCTCAAAAATAGCTGCTCTCAAAGTTGTTTCTTCCTCCACCTCTTTCTGTAAACTTCCTCGGTACCCCGTATTTGGGCTCATTACATCCCCTAGCCCAAGCAAGAGATTGGGGTCCGGGAGCGAGTTTTATCATTAAAACCTTTTTTAGATGCCGTTTACTTTTGGGGGAGAGGGCATGTCGACACCAGTGAGGTACACGACGTACCAGACGCCTCATATTCCTTGAGAGCATTTAATATCAGCGATAGCACAATAAAACACGGATTTATTAGGTTTAAAATGTCGAACTACTGAAAAGTAGCTATACCGCAGAAAGTAAGCTTCCCGCCCACCTTGTTCATAGTTCACCCACTCGTTTCTTGTGTACTTTGTACATCGTCCCTAAAAAACAAAACCAAAGGTTAGAAACAACTTGCTGCTCAACGTCTTTGTTTTATGCACACTAACAGCTGCATCCGCCCGAAAAGGCCAACCCGGCTCGTTCATCCTCGGGCGGCATGGTCCTCTAGAAGTTGTCCCCATTTCTCGCACGAGGCAGGCTGGGGTTCAGCGTGACTTGCGGGGCTCCCTCCCGGCGATTCGGCGGAGCTGGCAGGAGGAAGTGCGGTCGCTGAGTCGCCAGCGATCCCCCCACCCCCACCCCGCCGCGGCTCGTAAACGCGGGGCAGAGCGCGGCGAGGCATAGGCGGAGCACGCGCCTCGCGGTCTGTCTCTTGTCTACTCCTTGGGGTGAGCGCCCTGGCACTCGAGCTCCACGGCCGGAGCCCGGAGCCCGGAGCCCGGAGCCCGGAGCCCGGAGCCCGGAGCCCGGAGCCCGGAGCCCCGCCCGGGGCGGAAGAGGAAGAGGCGCCCGCCTGCCCCGGCTCCGCCTGCCGCCGTCCGCGCGAGGGGAGGGGGCGGCACTGGCTAGGGCGGCGGCCCGCGCGAGGGACGCGGCGGGCAGGTGGACAGGAGGGCCGGGACGCCTCCGCGTGCCCCTTAAAATTCCTTCCCTCCGGTTCCACCTTCGTAGAGCGGCGGCTGGCGGCGCGATGGACCTGGCCGGGCTCCTGCTGGACGAAGAAGGCACCTTCTCTCTCACCGGCTTCCAGGACTTCTCGGTGAGCTCGTTGTCCGGACCGCCCCCTCTCTCGGCCACCCGGTGCTGGGGGCGGGCGGCCCCGGTAGCTCCCCTCGGGGCCCGAGCGGGCCCATGAGCTCGCCTGGCGGCTCTGCCCGCGAGCCGGAGGCAGCCGCTCGAGCCCTGTCTACTCGAGGCCCTGGCTGCTTGGGCCCTAAGGGAGAGCCGCGGGGTACTGGAATGGGGTTAGGGGTGGCCGGCTGGGTCTTTCTTGGAGAACCTCTTATGGGAATTCCTCATTGGCGGAGAAGCCCTCCTCCAGTGGACAGACTGCTTTTCCCAAACAATCCAGAGAAGGTGGGGCCGGGTGGGGGAGCGGCGCCACTAGCAGCGGGACAGGCCAGCCTCTTGGCACCCCCCTTCCAGCCCTGAGCCAGGCTCTCTACCCTTCCCTGCCCTTCACCCTCCACCACTCTCCTGCCCTGTTTCAGTTCCTCCCAGGACACCAGAAACTGAGTGCCCGGATCCGAAGGAGACTCTACTATGGCTGGGACTGGGAAGGTGATTGTAGCCTGGAGGAGCTCTCCAGCCCAGTGGCAGGTTAGACACTGATGTATTACTGGGCAAGTAAAGAACTTGAAAATGGGGTTGTTAGCCTCACCGGAATGACTCTAGGTGTCCCCATGAGCTACACTGTCTTTTCATAGCTAGCTCATTGGTACTTGGTATAAGGACCCAGTTTATAGTTTGCATGTTTTAAAAAGCCCAAATAAGTAAAAAACACTCCTAACTTACGGATCTTTATCACTTGATTGGGATACCCAAAACTTAATTTTTAAGGGGATCCATCATGTTTCCCAAATAAACAAAGCACATTTGTTTTCTCAAATGAACAAGAGTGGAAAAACAAAGCTAGGTAATTTGAGGTAACAGGGAAGTAAACTGGAAGGAACTGAAGCTCGCACTTGGAACTGGGTTTTTTTGTCTCAGTACAGAAGAATTTGATCACCATTTTGTTACCATGGCTCTATTCCCCAAAGCATCAGAGAATGTAGGTCTGGGTTTTCTGATGATAGCAGTGAGGATTCGTGGGGGGAGTTGTTTGCTCACTCTGCCTTTCTTTTACCCCCACCCCTGCAGACATTGCTGTGGAACTGCTTCAGAAAGCAGCCCCAAGCCCTATCCGACGACTCCAGAAGAAATACGTAGCTCATGTGTCTCGGTGAGTCTGAAATTGAGGGGCAGGATGAGAGGGTTTGGACCCTAGAGGGCCAATGGTTATCTCTAAGGAGATGATGTAAAGACCCAGGGATGCACATCATGAGAGCTACAAGAGTTGGAAGACTCTGGGGTTTAATTACCTCCCCTTTCCGCCTCCCAGGGAGGCGTGCGTCTCCCCGTGCGCTATGATGCTTGCGCTTGTGTACATTGAGCGGCTACGGCACCGAAACCCGGACTACCTACAGCACGTGTCCTCCTCTGACTTGTTCCTGATCTCTTTGGTAAGGTGCCCCTTGCCCTTTCTCTCCCTGGTGGGCCTGGAGTCCCGGTGCGAGCTCTGCCGACACTACCTCTGGCTCATTTGCAGATGGTGGCCAGTAAGTATCTCTACGATGAAGGGGAGGAAGAGGAAGTCTTCAATGATGAATGGGGAGCTGCAGGGGGTGTGGCCGTGCCCACTCTCAATGCCCTGGAAAGGGGCTTCCTGAGTGCCATGGTGAGTAGCCGCTCTCTCTCTTGCTTCATGTCTGTGGGCCGTCTTCCTGTTCCTCTCACCCTGTGTATTCTGTCTCTTATTCTTCTCTTTTTTCATTTCTCTTCCTGCCTGTTTTTCTTGTGTGAGTCCTTGTTAACGTCTTCCCTTCCTATCATTTCTGGACCTGTCACAGTCTTTGGGGTTCCTGGTGTGGTGAGGCCAGGAATGGAGCCTCCCTCATCCCTCCTGGCCAGTGGGTACATTCTGAGCCCGAGCTTAGCTTACAGGGTTCTGATTTGCTTCCAGACTTTCTGTGCCCCTCGATTCTGAGCTCTCTATGGACCTGGGTCATTCTCAGGATTATTTCCCCCCTTTGCCCTTAAAGGAGAGTGTAACATGGTGACTGGATCAGTTAATACATAGAAGCTCCTGGAATAGTATCCGGCACGTATTCAGTGCCACTAGGTGTTGGACATCATGGTGGTTGGGGCTGCTGCCGTGGCTCTTGTTATCAAGAGCACTTCCTGTGTGGCTCCGCTCTGAGCCTGGCTTGGTGCCCCTCTTTTCTACTCATAGGACTGGCGTCTCTACACTGACCCACGGGAGATCTTTGAGGTGCTGAACTGGCTGGAAGGCTGGTAGGTTCTAGAAGTTGGAAGGGGGACTCAAGGGACTTGGGGCCTGAGGCCTAAGCCTGAGGAGCTCCATGGCGTTGAAGGTCTCTGTAACTGGGGGAGGTAGGAGACAAGAAAGAGAAGTGCCCAAGGTAGTGGTTCCCTGGCCTGTCTGCCCTCTTGAGAATCACCTCTGGGAGGGTGGGAGAAGCTTATTTAAAATACAGACCTTGGTATCACTCTCCATTTCTGGATCAACAGGTAGCTAACCTGTATTGTCTAATATGCTCCACAGTTTTCCTGGGCGGTCCCGAGGGGAAAGGGAGAGCAGTTGGACCAGCTGCAGGCTACAGAGTTGTAGGCAATCTGTCTTTTCTCCCTTTCCCGCAGTGTGGCTGAGCAGCAGGGACGGCGGCGGGGCTGGTACACCTACACAGACCTGAGCGTGCTTCTGGAACAGTCAGCCTGGCAGCTGGCCCTGGGCTCCCTGTGCCAGCAGCTGGCAAAGGTGAGGGAGTCAGGAAAGACAGGGGACTTGAGCATGCTGCTGTGTAGGGTGGGATATTTTAAATCAAATGCTGAGACGCTCAGGAGATGGATCTGGGGGTAAGAGGTGACCGTGAGTTCTAACTTGAACAGAAGTTTCTAGTGGTAGTCACAGGTAGTCCAAAGCAGGTTTGGGGAAAGGGGTATTTGAACACTGACCTTTCGTAACCTCCTCTTTCACAGCTGTCCTGCCTGTTAGCCGTGGCATATGTGAGCAGTGTGGCCCTGGCTGTGGCATCAGTGGCTGTAATAAACCAATCACTAGGGCTGTCCTGTAGCCCCTCACCTAGCCCCCCGGACCTTGGACTGGCCTCCAGGTGCCTCTTGGAACGCTGCGGACCTTCGTCCATGCCACAGTGCCTGCTGTGTCCTGCTAACGTCTCCAACTGCCTGGATGGCGACGTAGGGCTGCGTTCACTCTGGGGAAGTCTTCTGGCCTCACTGACTCCCCCACCGTTGCCTCCTCCTGACCCTCCCGCCCCTCCCACTCTTCTCCATCACTGCCCCCTTTGTCAGAAGTTCCAGCGGAACTCCCCAACCTGCCGAGCCTGCCACCACCCCAACCGTACGGTCCCCACCGGACCCCCAAGGCCCTGGTACCGTACCCATGGCCAGGCTCCACCCTGGCCCTGGAGCCCGATCCCCTCTTTGCTCCCCCAGCCCCAGCAGTGTTCCCTTTTCAGCATCATGGAGCTGGCCCGCCTCAAGTCTTTCATTTTCCCAGGCTAGGTAGGGCTCCAAAGAATGCGTGAAGAGGCTGGGAGTCCCTGAGAACCTGGAGGAGCAAGGCTTGATTTAGAAACTCTCTGCCTCTCTGGGTCCTTGGCTGGCCCCTGTCCTGGGTGATGGAACTTAAGGGGTTGTGGCGCAGGACTGAAGGTCACTCACTCTCCTGGATCTCAGTGACCAGCTGGCTGCTTGGCCAGGGTGGTGCTGGTGCCAGGGAATGCTTCTGCTTGGTGACCATGGGCCTGTCACAGACAGAGGAGAAGCTTCTGTCTCTTCACCTCTCCTGGACTCTTCTAGACCTTTGCTTTTGAGTTCTCTAGGATGGAAGGGTAAAGCTGGGAGTTGGGAGAAGTGGGGTGAGGAAGGGAGGAAGCATCGACCCGGGTCTGTGTGATGTCCCTGAAGCTGGCCAGCCAGGGACTGACGGGGCTGAGGTGGGAGCTGCTGAGGGAAGGCGGGTGAGGTGGGCAACCCTCTCCACACCCGTCCCTTGGATGTAGTCTAATGGACCCAGAGGCTGCTGGGATTTTCACCTTGCCCTTTTGTTTCTGATTTTCCCTCTTAGTACCCTGCTCCCAGACTTCTTTTCTCTTCCCTTGGGTGTACTCTTCACAGGTCGCTCTGGCCGCTGCTTTGTATCTGGGTTTTTCACGCTTTTGTAGATCTGCGGTTTCAATAAACAGTTCCAGTTGCATGGCCCGGACTCTTCCTTCTGCGGCAGCCCTTGAAGAACTTTCCTCCCATAAGTGTGCCGAGCAAGCCTCCCTCCTTGACCCGGCTTCATCTTGCAACTCATTCTTTCAGAGCCCTGTTGCCAAACTCTCCTATAGTTTGATGGTCAGAGGCTCCTTCCCGTTTCAGACTTGTCCCAGCTCCCAGCACCTTGGGCCCCCTGGCGCGGCTCTACTTGGGTGCTGAGGGACACAGATGGTGACTGTACCACGCCTGGGGTTAGTCCTGTCATGTCCTCGGTGAGCACAACCCTGTGGACCTGAGAGCACCCCTCGGAGAGGGGCCAGGTCCTGATCTGCTGAGCCCCATCATCTCCTGGGGGCAAGTTCCGAGGACATCCCTCTATCCTGACTTCCTCTCTGATGTGACACGTGGTAATAGGTCGAAGGCTGGGCTATCTGTGGCAGAAGGAAACTACTCTGGCTCTGGGCCACTGGACTTGAGGGTATTTGGGACTGTGAAAGATGATCCACAGAGGGGTGCCACTGCCCTCTAGGGGACACTTTGAAAACTTATGGGCATTTTTTTTTTTGGCACAAATTGGAGAGGATGCTGCTGGTGTTTAGTTGGCCTGGGCAGGCTGCTAGACATCCTGAAATGCTTGGACACCCCTTTTTATGAAAAATCACTAACAACTTTTGCACGACTGACTGAATATCAGGTACAATCATGTGTATGATTCCTGGCTTCACGATGGTGTGGAAGTGACGTGCATTCTGAGGAAATTAAGGTGCAACCTTTGTGATGTTGGTCGGAGGCAGCGAGCTGAAGCGCCCAGCGTCAGCTTTTCCAGCTAAAGATGGGTGTGTCAAGATGTAAACCCACTGGAAGTCGAAGGAGATCTATATATGAAAAGCCTATTCATGTTTATATGAGTCTAGAATGATCTAGGTTTTTTTAACATGTAAACGTGAAATTGGATTTGCATCTTTTGAAGGTTCAGTTCACCAGGAGAGCACGTCTGTATAAATTAAAACTGTACTTTGCTTTGTTAAGTATGTCCAAGAACTTACTATTTTGGAACATCAAGTCACCAATGGTGCATGTGTCACCAGGCGCTGGACTATCACGTTCACAGCGATCCTGGCTTGGGGTGTGGGCACTGACCACGTCATTGCCTTCTGGGTTAGCTGAGTCCCTGCTTTCACATACTGAAATGTCTGCTACTGTAAACTCCATTTTTCCTTTATATTACAGTGAGGACTTTCTACAGTCTTGTGGTCATTGCTTTTGTCATGCGCTATGTAGGGATAGTACCCACATTTCCTTGTGAGGTAGTCCCGGGCCTTGGCCCTGAAAGGGTTGAGATCTGAAGTCAATCGAGGTGGTTCCAAATGGTGGTGGTGAAGAGGGAATACAGTCTGTAAAATCTCCCCAAGTTATTTTATAGGTCTCCCCACCCTTCCTGCTTTCCAGAACCTGGAATAGGGGATCTAGATGGAGAGTTTTGGGGGGAGGGGTCCAGAACATGATTCCCCAGTTAATGGGTGATGGAATTTGCACAAGAGCTGGGCAAAGGTGAAAGGCCCAGGGCCTGCCCCAAATCCCTCATCGCTCCGCTCCGCTTCGTTGACACCCCACCCTCTCCCACTGCAGGCAGCTAACTTCACACAAACTCTGGCCTATTTCTCACTCTACTTCACTCTGGCCCAGGGCAGCCAAGACAGGACAAAAGGCAGGACAGCATGAGCCGATCTCCCCGCCAAGCCACCCAGCTCCAACCCCTGGGCTCCCAGGAGACATTGGCTCCTCTGCCACCAGCCCCCACTGCCCCTACTCCCTCTCACTCTCGGGTGTCTCTGCGTGGGCCTCCTCCCTGGGGCCTCAGCTGTCTTCTGGCTCTGCAGGTAGGAGACAGCGGTGCAGGCAGAGGTGGGGCTGGCTGATGAATATTTGAGGGAATTGGGTATGGCATGAGAAATTTTCTGGAAATAGGTGTTTTTGCCTGTTTCTGAAGATTACCCCTCTGTCTTCCTCCACTTGCAGCATATCTTGGTCCTCACTTCACTGCTCTGTACTTCCCATCTGCTCCTGCTTCGAAATCTTCCCCCGGGGGGACTTTCTTACTCCCCTGCTCAGCTCCTGGCCTCCAGTCTCTTTTCGTGTGGTGTGTCTACTGCTCTGCAAACGTCGATGGGCAGCAGGTGAGGGGAGACTCCCTGGATGGATGGGGGTGGGGTCCAGGAGAGTAGGAGAGCTTGGGGAGTCCTTTTGGCTGCCCATATTTCCAGATGGGCTGGACTGCTGTTCCTACAGGCTGCCTCTTGTCCAGGCTCCGTCCTTAGAGTCCCTTGTCCCTGCTTTGGTGCTGACGAGCCAGAAGCTACCTCTGGCCATCCGGACACCTGGAAACTGTGAGCAGAGAGCAAGGGTGTGGGGTGAGGGTAGGACTGGGGGCTTATCTGCACATGCAGGTGTAGGTGCAGGATTGAGATTGGGCAATGGTGGGGCTGCTGGGCACTGTGGGGTCTTGGCGCTGTACCAGGCACCAGTTAGGACTGCAGAGTAACGGGCCCCTGTCCCATTTCCCTCTTTCTTCTTCATGCCCCCAACTTTTCCCAGCTTCCCTGTTGCACTTGTGTGGGGGGCCTGGCTGCCACAGCCTGGAGCTCTGGAACACATCTCTCCGAGAAGTAAGTCCCAGAGGATAGGGAGCAGGAGGGCTAAGGATCTTGTGGGGCTGGGGAGGCTCAGGTTCCCATTTTGAGGGACTGAGATGCGCTGGGGGAGAACCCATCCTGGAATTTGTTACAAAGTCCAGGCTGAGGTCAATTCAACATGCAGAATGTTTTTTCTCTGTGCTCTCCTCCACCCCACCAGGTGTCTGGGGCCGTGGTGGTATCTGGGCTGCTGCAGGGCATGCTGGGGCTGTTCGGTGGTCCTGGCCATGTGCTCCTCCACTGTGGGCCCCTGGTGCTGGCCCCCAGCCTGGTTGTGGCAGGGTTTTCTGTCCACAGGGAGGTGGCTCTGTTCTGCTCTGCTCACTGGGGCCTGGCCTTGCTGTACGTAAGTCCTGAGAGGAGTGAGGGGTGTGTGTGTGTGTGTGTGTGTGTGTGTGTGTGTGTGTGTGTGTGTGTGTGTGTGTGTGTGTGACCAGTAGGGTGTGCGGGCTAGGAGAGGGCAGAGCCTTACCAGGTTCAGCCCCTTCCACGGGGGCTTTCTTCCCTGGGACCCCGTTTTATGGTATTTTACCATTCTACCTCCATTACCCCCTGCTTCCTCATGCTCCTAAAGCTCCTTCTCTCTCCCAGGCTTATCCTGCTCCTGGTGGTCTGTTCTCAGCACCTGGGTTCCTGCCAGTTACCCCCATGGCCCTGGAGGCCAGCTCCAACCTCGCCAGCTCACACTCGTGTCCCTGCCTTTCGGCTGCTCTCAGTAGGTGGGGCTGGGCGGGGGCCTGGAGGTTAGAAGGGCTGCCACAGAATGTTGCTCGGCCCCTACCTTTTAGCCTGTCTCCTCCTCCAGGGTAGTTTGGAAGGTTCTGTGGGAGGGCTGCTTCTCTGTCTCAGTCTTGCTTCTCAGGTGCTGGTCCCAGTGGCCTGTGTGTGGATTCTCTCTGCCCTGCTGGGACTCAGCGGCGTCCCCTTGGAGCTCTCTGCCCCCACCGAGGTACCGTGGTTCTGGCTGCCACACCCAGGTAGGGGTTTCTTCAGTCCTCTTACTCAGAGAAAGGTGTCGTTTCTTTAAACTCAAGATTTAATGACTTTCATTTGTGAGTATAATCCTGCATTTTTTTTTAAAGACACAGGTGAAATTGCCAGTTGAGGGGGTGGGGGGGGGGGTGGGGGCACTGCTAGCCTTCACCACGGGTGAGACATCTATAGTTTCTGAAAGCCCCAACCCTTTCAATTCTCCCCACTCAGTTTGCTCATTTATGTTACCTGGCGTAGGCATTTGAGTTAGTGTTCTAAGATTGCCTTAGAGTTACTGTATATGAAGTGTGCTCATTTATCAATTTAATAAAGGTCTGTTGAGTGTTGATGTGTGCTGGGCACATAATGGGTTTGATAATGATAAACAGTATCATGGAGTTTATAGTCCTGTTGGGGAATACAGATACTAACAGTCACCCAAAGTAACTGTCAAATTGCCCGTGGTAAGTGTAACAAAGGAGAGATACATTGTGTGATGTGACTTTATAATGGGGGATTTAATATTATCAAAAAGGTCAGGTAAGGTATTCTTGAGGAAGTGGTCATTAAACTGAAATGTGAGAGATAACTAGGACCCAACTGGATGAAGGCAAGAGAGAAGAGCATTTTAGGAGGCGAGAGCAGCATATGCAAAGGGACTGTGGTGGCTGGCAGCACAGCAAGGACAAGGCACCTGAACGAGGCTGTGTATCTGGAGTGAGGGAAGTGAGGTGGAGTACTGGGAGATGAGGCTAGAGAGAAAGGGAAGGATGAAAAAAGTTCCCAGTAGACCACAGTAAAGGACGAGTCTCTATCCTGAGAGCCCGGCAGTCTTGTCCCAAGGTATTATCTTCAAGACAATGAGCCTGTAGGACTCTTTCCCCTGCAGGCTGTTGGCGGCAGATGGGTGGCCCCAAGGTGGCTCTTTCTCTCTCCCCAGCCGAGTGGGACTGGCCCTTGCTGACACCCAGGGCACTGGCCGCAGGCATCTCCATGGCGTTGGCGGCCTCCACCAGCTCTCTGGGCTGCTACTCCCTGTGTGGCCGGCTGCTGCATCTGCCTTCCCCACCTCCGCATGCCTGCAGTCGAGGTCTGAGCCTGGAGGGTCTGGGCAACGTGCTGGCTGGGCTGCTGGGGAGCCCCATGGGCACTGCGTCCAGTTTCCCCAACGTGGGCACAATGAGTCTTATTCAGGTATGTGGGTGGGGGTGGGTGGGGGGGCTGGAGGTGCAGGACAGAGAAGGCAACTCCGGGGTAGATGGCCAGCTGTGCCCAGCTGTCAGGCGCCTCCATCCACCATCTCAGGTGGGATGGCCTCTCGGTGGTAAAGGTCAGGGAGTGTGGGGGGGCCCTGAATCACTACTGAACTTCTTCACCTCGGGCACGGTACTAGGGCGTCCAGGGAAGAACAAGTCAGATGAAGTTCCTGTTCTCTTGGGGACTTGCTAAAGGGAGAGGCAGACAATTTAAGAAACCAAGTACGCAGGATAATTTCAGAGAGGAAGCTGGTGGTGGGACTGAGGCTGAATCCAGGCGGACGCCCTAGGGACCCAATGCAGAGAGCTTGAGATGCTTCTTGAAAGGGTCACAGAATGAGAAGAATGCAAAGAATGAGGATGGGCTGGCCATGCAAAGACTTGATTAAGGAGGTGCTGTTTCCAATGTCCCTTCTTCATGTAGGCCTCATCCCGGCGAGTGGCCTACTTGGTGGGGCTGCTCTCTGTGGGGCTTGGGCTCTCCCCGAGGCTGGCTCAGCTCCTCTCCACCATCCCGCTGCCCATACTTGGTAAGTAGGCAGGTATATCAGCAGGACTGGTAGGGAAGCTGTACCCTGCTCCCCTGGTAGCCCAACTGGTTGTGGTTGGCACCCTTTCTTTCTGAGTAGCCTCGCCGACGTGTGCACAGAGGCCGTCATTTCTCAGCCCATTCTGGCCTCGACTGGGCTTCTGAAAGAATCAGAAATGAGTGTTTTGGTCCCCTCCATCATAGTCCGCCCCTCCCTGCACTAGCCCCTTCTGTGTCAGCCCTTTCTGACCACTTCAATTACTTCCCTACAAAACAGGTGGGGTGCTGGGGGTGACCCAGGCTGTGGTTCTGTCTACCGGATTCTCCAGCTTCTACTTGGCTGACATTGACTCTGGGAGGAATGTCTTCAATGTTGGCTTCTCCATCTTCATGGCCCTGCTGCTGCCAAGATGGCTACAGGATGCGCCAGCCTTACTGAGCACAGGTGGGAGGAGCAGGGCGGGAGGAGGAGCAGGAAAATAAGGGCTGGAGGCTTCCAGCTGTCTGGACTCCTGGCTTCACACCCTTCTCTGGGTGTTGGTGTAAACAGTTCATCCAGTTGCTCAACACATTTAGTGAGCATCATGCTATCCCCTCAGGGTACTAAGAGACCGCCAGATGGTACAGTTGGGTACAAGGGATGAGATGTGTGGTACTAACAAGAAAGGTCCTGATAAAGAGCTGCAGTGTTCAGTGGCGAGAGATGGTTTCCATCTGAGAAGATTCAGGCACATTTCAGAGAAAGTAACGTTGAACTGGAAAGATGGCAAGATTTAAACATATTTGATGAGGTCATTCCTGATTGGTGGAGTCATCATAAAGACAGAAGTAGGAAGTCAGAGGGTATATTTGGGGAGCAGCAAACAGGTAAGTTTGTTAGGTCACTTTAACAAAGAGCTGTGGTTCTCCATTGGAGGTGATTTTGCCCCACAGGGGACATGTGGCAATATCTGGAGATGTTTTTGACTGTTACAGACAGGGGAGAAGTGAATGTTACTGGTAGTTAACATTCACTAATGTTACTGGTAGGAGAGGGGTGCTGCTAAACATCCTACAGTGTATGGGACAACCTCCGCTGTCCAAACAAAGAAGTATCTGGCCCAAAATGTTAGTAGTAATGAGGTTGAGAAACCCAGGCTAGAACATAGTAGGTGAGAAATGGGGAATAAGGGGCCTTTAATCCCAAACTTTGCAGGGAAAGGGAGCCCGGAACAATCAAAGCATATCTGGTGAAAATGTGGATGCTTATAAGAAAGGGTGTGATGTGGGGATCCTGTGGGAAGGTGGGGTGTGGGAAATGGAGAGGAGGGGGACAGAGGTGGGGGGGGTGGGTTGAGGGAGCTGGAACAACAATTCAGAAAGATGTGTCCTTAATCCAAGACTTAGGTTTTGGTCTGGAGGGCTAAGAATCCTTGGCCTTGCATAGGATCAGAGTTCCCCTTCCGCCTGGCCTTAACCCGTTGTAGGCTGGAGTCCCTTGGATGTGTTACTGTGCTCACTGCTCAGAGAACCCATTTTCCTGGCTGGACTCCTGGGCTTCCTTCTAGAGAACACCGTTCCGGGTAAGTTGAGGCCAGTTCCCAGCAGACTGGGGAGTGTCTAAGAAGTCATTACTCCCTAGGTTGGGCAATGGCCCAATCATCTTTTCTTTTGCAGGGACACGGCTGGAGCGAGGTCTAGGTCAAGGGCTGCCATCTCCTTTCACTGCCCAAGAAGCCTGGATGCCTCAGAAGTCCAGGGAGAAGGCTGCTCAAGAGTATCAGCTTCCTGTCCCTGTCCAAAACCTGTGTCCCTGCATCCCTCAGCCCCTCCGTTGCCTCTGCCCACTACCTGATGACCCTGGGAATGAGGAAAGAGGACCCTCTGAGCCAGGAGAGACAGCTGACTTGCTACCTGGTTTTGGGGAGCAGTGCCCTGGGTCTAGCAGAGAACATAGGCCCCAGTAATTACCAGGACTCCTACTCTGCACTCGTTGGTTTAGCTTTATCTCCCAATTTGCTGGAGTTAGTTCCCAGGCTCTATTTTCTCCCAAGGAGAGAGTGTGTGGGCACAGGTGTGCATGCACAGGTGTGCAGTGGGTATAAAATGGGCCCACTCAGAAGCCCCACTTCCACAGACATTGCCTTTCTAATGGCAAACTTCCATTAGGGCCAAACTTCCACAGCAGGGGAGCATGGTTTAGGGGGCCATGAATGAATGAGATTCTGCTGGTGAACTATCAACACCATTTGAACCCCAGCATTCACTTAATATATATGAATGATGCTGCTGGCATTCAAAGTCCTGGAACTTCCCAAAGGGATAAGACAGGGTCCCTGCCTCGCTCAAGGTATTTTGTTTAGAAAAAAATTATGTCAATACTAACTAAAATCCAAGGTAGAAAGCAGTCTGTAATAAAGATTTAAACGATGTTATCAGAGCAAAGAGGAAGAAGCAATTCTGATTGGGAATAGCTGAAAAGGCTTTCCTTTTCCGCAACAGTACTACACCTGGACTTGCTTGACAAGTGAGGCGGATTTTTGGTTGTGAAAAATAGATGGTGAGAATTTTGAGGCTCAGGTATCCAGCTCGAGTGCTGTACACAATGAGGCCTTTCAAGCTTTTCAGTGGTGTTAGAGAATAAGCATGGCTATGACTCTTGGGAGAAATGAGACCAGAGGTAAAGGATGAGGTCAGGCCGCGGGGCGTATTCCTAGGACTTTAAATAATCGGAGCGCTGGTGAGGACAGGAGAGTTAATCTAGTGAAGTTCAAACCCCTGATTTATTGGGTGTTAAAAAAAAAAGAGATTAGACAGGCAGAGGAGGGAAGGGGAGAGAAGCCTGAGTTTATCCACAAATTCACATCCGGACTCCCTTTCCAGTGCCCCGTCCAGCATTCTTTCTACTCTTCACCTCTCCAGCAGCAGGTCACTCTGCGTCTTTTCTCGCCGCTCTCGCTACGCCCTGAGCCCTCCTTCAATCAGCTGCGAGGGCCCAGATGCCCCGCCCACTCGGCCTAGGGCCCCGCCCCCGTATCCCAAGACCCCGCCCGCCCGTGTGTCGAGGCGCTGTGGGGGGGGAAATGGGCCTTTACTCTAGGCCTTTCGGTTTGCGCGGACGGGCAGGCCGGCAGTGAGGAGAGTGGAAGCTCTCGCAGTCACTCACGGTAGGTGGGGTCAGGCTGAATCGGAGCTGGGACCGGGCGGGGAGGGGCTGCTCGGATCCTGCGGGCTGACTCGGGCCCGGGCGCGCTTCCCCTCTTAAAGGACCCGCGCGCGACCGGCCTCTGGAGCAGGCCTCTGGGGGTGGGCGGGGCCGCGCGTGCTCAGCCCGCCTCCCAGCTGCGAGGCTGGCTTCGAGAATCTTGGGCGGGCTGCTTGGTGCGAGGAGGCCGCCGGGGGCGGTCTTGTAGCTCCTTGAGGCGTCCCGGGCAGCGCCTTAGCGCAGCCGGAGCTGTAGAAATGGAAGGTGGATGGCAAAGCGTCTTCCAGCGAGGGTGGGCAGAATGTGGACGCCCGCCAGGGTTCCTGGGGCTGTGGTAAGGGAAGCGAAGGTCTGCCCCCAACCAGCCCGTCGGAGCGCTGGGGCCTTGCTGCCCTCTGCAGGACGGCGGAGGAACTGCGCTGAGAGGGCCCTACGGCCGTGGGGCGGGGCTCCGCGCAGACCCCGCTCTCAGGCCGTCCCTCCCGCCTGTGGCACTCGTCGCTCATCGCTTGTCTCCCTTCGTTCTGGAATAATAAACAGGGAAGTCTGATTAGGGGGATCGTTAAAGGCGGTCTTGCAGGAAAAAAGGAAAGTTGAGATTTATTGGCCGCAGACTCAGCAGGTGTGGGAGCGGCCCTCCCAGGTCTGGTGCTGAAGGTCTCAGATGTTTTTATGGGGCCTTTTGACCCTGGCCCGTCCTTAACTACCTCTCCCCCTACGCCCAGACCAAACCAAACCACAATCGACCATACTGTTTAAGGGTCCTGAGCTTCCAGGCTTGCCAAAGTGACAGAGTAGGATAACCCAATTTTGGTAACTTTTAAAATGCATATGGGGGTGCCTATGCGGAGAGAGAAAGGCTGATGACTTCACTTGGGTTTGTGACCGTTGGCAACGTGGAGCTCTGGCCCAGTGAAGAGGAGCTTAATCATTGTTTAAGAACCCTTCTGGTTGGAAGGACACTGGGAAATGTCACTGGAGTATCATCCTCCCAAAACAAGGTTTTGAAGCTGCTACAAATTAAAAAAAAAAATACATAGTCCACCCATGTAGTGACTGTAAAAATTAAGTTATGTTACAAGGCCATGCTTCAGAAATTAGTTTATAATGGCTCAGACTGAGAGGAAAGTGACTGGAGGAATAGGAGCCTGTTTACCATGTTAATGAAATTTAAGAAATTCCTATTTATTATTCCAAGAATCTCCCCCCATTTGTATTTCTAGACTGAAATAATAATTATATCACTTTTTTTTTTTACCCATGGGAAAAATGATCAAACTTCCTGTCAAGTAGCTGTAGTAACTGAGCATCTACTAGGTTAAATCCTACTAATTTACTTGTCAAAGTGGAAACGTTGGTTTCCAGGAGTTTAGGATGTGCAGCACAGTGGTGGAGCTGGGTGGGGTGTGGGGGGCTGAGTGCAGTGGAGGCTAATTTAGCATCTCAGCCTCCGTGCCATGCTCTGTCCTGTGTTCATGATCTCTCGGTCTTTCACGTTCTTTTCTTTTTTTTAAGACTTATTTATGCATACAAGAACTGGGGTGTAGGCCGGGGGTGGGGGGTGGGGTTGAGAGAGTTCACCAGAGACAGAGTGGGGAGCAGAACAGGCGGATCTACTGAAGTACACTGCTGAAGGGAGTAGCAGGCAAGACAGGAGACGTCTGCTGCGCCATGTGGGAATCTCCCTGGCCGGGGTTCAAACTTTTGCTGCAGTGGCTGCAGATCGCTTCATAGTGCTGAGACTTAACCCCTTGCGCCACCAGGGAAGCCCATGTTGACGTTCTTTTTTTTTTTAAAGATTGATTTATTTATGCATACAAGCCGGGTACAGGCCAGAGGCATGGGGTGGCAAGAGGTTTCACTAGAGACAGAGTGGGGAACAGAACAGGCAGATCGATGGAAATACACTGCTTGAGGGAAGCAGCGGGCAAAGCAGGAGAGGTCTGCTGTGCCATGTGGTAAACTCCCCAGCCGGGCATCGAACTCGTGTCGCCGCTGCTGACAGCTCCTCAGCGCAGCGCTTAACTGCTGCGCCACCAGGGATGCCCCTTGTTCACGTTCTTAAAGCTATTTGGGCTTTTCTGTTCAGGTCTCTTTGAGGTGTCATTGATCCTTTTGAGCATTTGGCAATGATTATGGAGTTCTTCCCCCAAACGTGTATATTCACATAAGAACAGATTTTGCATGTAACTCCAGAAGATTCACATCCCCAGGCTCTAGATGAAGAACCCCTGTTATAGGGAGTGCACGTATGAAATTCTGATGCATTCTAGAGTTTTGTTTTTAGAAAATCATCAAATAATTTGAATTTTCCACTCATGACGCTTATGACTTCTGTTTTATAAGACAAGAACTATTCCTTCTAGAAGCTCTGGGAAAGGATGGCATTGATATATTTGTTAGGAACAAGATCATGATACAACTGGAATGATTTAGGTCTCTGCATTGTTACATTATTAGAAGCAGAAACACACCAACTATGCTGAGACTTAAACACTATAGAGGAAACATTTTATTTTATGCTTTCTAGGAACTTCATATGGGGGGAAAACTCTCAAAATTCTAAGTAAATTTTTAGTGGCCAAGAGATGGTAAGGTCGGTGTTTCGCGTCTTATATATGGGGGTGAGTGGGGTAGGATATGTCGATCCAGGCCTTCTGTTATATCAGGGAAGATTTTTGCAAAACTTATTTGATATGGGACTCGGTAGCCCCGTGGAGTGATGCCCCCTAGGCTGACAGTACCCTGGCCACTTTGCTACTCCAGATTCTCCTACAGATGGAGGACCTGGAGCGAGGCCTGTTGATGCAGCCCTGGGCGTGTCTACAGCTTGCTGAGGACTCCCTCTTGGCCAAAGCTTATTTCACCACGCAGGGCTATGCCTTGCTGATTTCAGATCTGCAGCAGGTGTGGCATGAACAGGTGGACGCTAGCGTGGTCAGCCAGCGAGCCAAGGTAAGTGCGAGGGAAGTGCTGCAGCGGGGCGGGGTGGGTAGCATCTCTTTCCTAGTGAAGACTAGGGCATGAACATCACACCAGCTTGCTGGCCTGCAGGTTGTCAAGGAAGGTTGAACCAGGCTGAGAAATGCCAGTTAATGTCTTGCACTTCTACCTGTAGTCCTTTCCATATATTTGTGTGTGTGTGTATATGTATATGTATGCTGTACTACATGTATTATAAGGCAGAATCAAAAAAAGTGAGTTGATCTTTGTGACTCTTTGTTTTCTTCTTTTCTGGCCTGATGGTTTTGAGTTTCCCTCCCTCCCCTTCATACCCACCACCTTCACACTATCCAGAGTTTTCCTTTGCTGTTACTTGCGAGGGAATCACTTTCCTCTCATCCCCCTCGCCCTGTACCACTCCTGCTGTCTTTTTAGGAACTGAACAAGCGCCTGACCGCCCCCCCTGCTGCCTTTCTCAGTCGTTTGGACAATCTGCTCCATCCGTTGTTGAAGGACACTGCCTGCCCCAGCGAAGCTACATTCTCCTGCAACCGTGTGGCTGACACTCTGGTACTGCAGATGCGGAGTGAGCTCTCTGGGCTCCCTTTCTATTGGGATTTCCACTGCATCCGTGCCAGTCCTTTCCTGGTGAGTGAAATAATCCCCACCTGAATTTGGGGTGGGGACAGTTTATCAGTTGCTTTGAGATGAAGCTTTAGTTGCTCTTATTTATTTTTTTGCAAACTCAATTTGAAAATCTCCAATTAGAAAACTGTCCTTGGCTAGACAGAAGACAAAAAGGGCTCTTGACTGGTATGTCTTTTCCTTGCAAAGGGGACAGAGTTTGGATACATACTTTATTGGGTGCCTATATTCATGACTTTATTCAGCAGTTATTTTTTTCTAAAGATTTATTGATGCATACAAGCTGGGGTGTAGGCCAGAGGTGTGGGGTGGTGAGAGGATTCGCCAGAGACAGAGTGGGGAGCAGAACAGGCAGATCAACTGAAGTACACTGTTGAGGGGAGCAGTGGGCGAGGCAGGAGAGGTCTGCTGCACCATGTGGGAATCTCCCTGGCCGGGCATCGAACTTGTGCTGCAGTGGTTCTGGATAGCTTCATAGTGTTGTGCTTAACCCGTTGCACCATCAGAGAGGCCCTATTCAGCAGTTATTAAGCCTCTACAATGGACTAATTGTTGGATGTCCAGACCTAAAACTATATAGCCTATTTCTGGAATTCACAATCTAGTGGGAAGACAGACAGAAACAAGGATAATGTGTGGTGAGTTCTTTGAGGTAAGCCCAGGATGATTAAGCACCCAAAGAACCTTTTTGAAGAGGGAGTTTTTGAACTGAGTTTTAAAGATGAGTAAGAACTGGTAGGGAGAAGATAAAGAGGTCGCTCAGGCAGGAGTGGATGTGGGGTCTTTATGTGACTGTAGGGAGTTGTGAGAGATGAGTTTGGCAGTGGCCAGATATTCAAGATCTTCAGATCTTCAATGGTTCTGATGAGTTTGGATTTTATTGAAGAGGCAACAGAAGACTCATTGAAAACTGTGAGCAGGGATTTGACACGATCCAGTTAGGAATCATCTAGATCACACCAGCAATGGGTATATGTGTACCAGTTCTAGGTACTTCCTTGAACATTATCTCAGCACTTAGTCCTCAGAACTCTCCTGCAGGAAACGTAGTTCAGAGTAGGAAACTGAGATTGATTTGTCCAAAATCATCAGCTTATAGATGAATGAGCTGGAATTTGACTTTTAGATACTGTAATCTGAAAGCCCCTTTTCAAGGACTGGAAGGATAACATCCTCCACTGACTTGTAGCTCTGTAGGCCCCAAGAGCTTTTATTAGAAATTAGCCATTAATTGCTGAGAGGTACATTAAGAACTGGTTTGCAGGCATTACTGCTGCTTGTCCCTTCCAGCGTTCCGTATAAACAGATTGCTTCAATCGATGGTTTCAGAGGAGGGGGTTGTCCCCGAGATACCTCAGGGTACGGTTTTATCAGCAGAGGGATAGCAGCGGGCATTGTTACTCATCTCTTTTCTTTAGTTTCCAGAGGTGATAGCATCAATAGGGTGAGTGGAACAAAGGGAAGTTTTTGAGAAGTTTATCTCATATTTATTTTTGATCTTGAACCCTGTAAAGCTAGATTTGTTTCCTAGGAGAACTAAGTCTCATTAAATACATTTTAAGGGCCAATCAACAGTGCTTAAAATATAGTGTTCCCTAACATTTGTTGATTTTAATTGAATTTCTTGTGAAATTTTCCATCCTGCTTTATCATTTACCTGTTTTTTCAAAACCTCTGTATTTTTTGAGTGCCACCAGGGGGCGCCGCTCCCCCAATAATGTTTGTTCTTGGCCTGCTTTGGGAAAGCCCGAGGGCTGTGCCCGGTGTTTTACAGCAGTAGAAATTGCTGACAGTGAGAGACTGGGGAGCAGCGCTCCCCGGAGGCTGATGGGCTCGAGCAGTTTTCTTCCTTCAAAAGAGTATAGTGAAAAATACTTGTATTATGGTATCATAATTGAAAAAATATGTAAAGAAAAAACTAGCTATTTTAGGCAAGTTTGTCTAATTGGGGAGCTGCCATAAGAAAAGAGGTGACAGTGTTTAGAATGGAATGAGCTTTGGTTGGCTAAGGATTGATTAGCAATTGTGCTCTAAGTTAAAATAAGATGTTTATTATTAAAAGAAGAAGGATGCCATCCCAGGGGAACCCCCAAAACCGGAGGACGCTTTATAAAGGGAAAAAGTGAGAGCTGTGAACCGGCAAGGATGTGGGCAGATGCTATTTCAGGCTCTCTGTGTGTGTGTGTGTGTGTGTGTGTGTGAGAGAGAGAGAGAGAGAGAGAGAGAGAGAGAGAGAGAGAGGTCACACAGGCATACTTTTTTGTTACTCATTCTTGTAATTGTTTTTAATTTAATTTTTTGAATGAGTAATTCATACTAAAGACAAACATTTTCAAACAGCATATAAGGGTAGATGGTGAAAAAATAGATTTTTGTCCTCTTTTTGAGTCCCTCATTTTCCTTCTCTAAAGCAATTACTAATAACTTCTGTGTTCCTAAAGAAAGCTATAGGTTGGTGTGTGTGTTTGTATGTTTGTATATACTCACACAGTCAGGTGTGTGTGTGTGTGTGTGTGTGTGTGTGTTATATTTTCCCAAGTGACAGCGTGCTCTTCACACCGTTCAGCTCTGTACCTTTTTCTTTTAGTTATAGAATTTATAACATTCATAACAATACATCGAGAACGCCTGCCTTCATCTTTGTAAAAATTTTTTCCTACATATTTTTAAGTGGCAACATAGTGTGTTATTCAGTGACTACACAAACACATATTTAAATGATCTGCTCCCCGTAGGCCCTTAAGTTGTTTCCATTCTTGCGTTGATTCATATAGCGAATAACCTTGTATTTACTTTTTCTGCTTATAAACATGTAAGTAAATTCCCAGAAGTGGAATAGCTGAGTCAGGGAGTGTTTGTACCTTTAATCTCACTCACCCAACACCTGATTGGCTTCCAGAGAAATTGTGCAGCTTAACTCCTACCAGCCATACAGAGAGGAGGGAAGTACCTGACCCCCTCCCTCTTCCACACAGTGTACTCACATTAATAATTTACTGTTCTTGGTCTCTGAAGGATATTAGGGAATACATAAAGCTCAGGTCTCTGCCTGCTGACACTGAGCGCATTTCTATTTCTGGCCAACTTCTCTTCCTCTCTCCCTTCCCATTCTCTGTTCTTTCTAGAACTTAATGCAATTCTTGGTATTCCGTATTTTGACTTTCAAATTTATCACCGTTTTATGATTCCTAAGAGACACTCCAAAAGCATTATTTTTTATTTTTATTTTTTAGAGATTTATTTATTTATGCATACAAGCGGGGGTACAGACCAGAGGCATGGGACAGTGAGAGGGTTCACCAGAGACAGAGTGGGGAACAGAACAGGCAGATCAGAAACACACTGCTGAAGGGAGCAGCGGGCGAGGCAAGAGAGGTCTGCCGCACCATGTGGGATTCTCCCCGGCTGGGTGTTGAATTCGCATCGCCGCTGCCGGCAGCTCCATAGCGCAGTACCTAACCGCTGCGCCACTGGGGAGGCCCCAAAAGCATTATTTTGCGGTAGAAAGAACATAGGCTTTGGAACCAGCAGGCCTGAATTTGTAGCTGAACTCTGCCGCTGTGACAATTTATGTTACCTTGGACAAGTTATTACTGCATATTTTTTTGAGACTTGGCTTCTTTATCCAGTAAATGGAGAGGCCAATCACAGCCATACTGTGGACCGTGAGGATTGTGTAAGAGATATGTAATACGGCTTAACTGTAGCATGATTGTGGCCCATTAGAGCAAATATTCCAATTCCATGATTTGTCTTTGGAAAAAAGGCAAGAACCACGAGGATATTTGGAATTAAGCCATTTTCACATCTCGCTTCTGACAGAGCTGGGATTCGAGTCTAGGTCTCCTAATTCCCAGTCTGTTACCTTTCTCAGTGTATCCATGCCTGATATGATTCATCTTGGAATTGATAACTGCCGTTCTACTCTCCTGCCTATGACTTATAAACATTTCTATGGGAAATCTGAACTCTTGGGAGAAATTATAAATAGCCTTTCCTCTGGACATGACTTCCTGATCTCTTGACCGTTGTGAGCTCTCTCAGGGCAGAGGCCTTCCAGGGTCAGAATGTGTATTAGACGTCCCGTGGGTGTTTGTTGAATTGACTTGTGGACTTTGCATGGCCTCCTTATATTGCTCTCTGTAAACGAAGGGAGCTCACCTAAAGCATTTTGAGATTTTTCCTTGTAGTGTCTGGATTTGCTTTGAGATCCATTACTACAGCCATTGTCTTGTTCTAAGTAACTGATTGAGCTAGTGTTCATCCGATTTTGAAATGAGTTATATCCCAGTGATTCAAAGTGGCATAATCCACTTATTTGAGAAGTTGGAATATTTACTAATAAAATACTTGTGTCTGTGTGTGTGTGTGTATTTGTATATATGTAGACTTTGGGGTCCTAGAGATAATTTCTGTGCCTGGTAGGTCATCACCTTATTTACTTCATGTGGCATTGACTATAAACTGCTTCTCATCGTGTTTCCTGCTGTTGTGTTACTGACCACCACTCAAAGAAATTGCTGTTGAGGTGGACTTGCAGGGAGAGACTGGATCTTCTTTAGGAGTTTCTGTTACTTGAGTGCTACCGCCAAATGCATGGCGATGTTGCTTGGTTAGTAATGGCAATTATTTTCTTTCCTCTCCCCCTTTTTTAAAGACGATTTAAAAATTTTTGAAATTAACTTCATTTTCTTTAATTGTATTACTTTTCATTCAGGTATTGTTGGTTTACAACACTGTATGTGACTTAGAAGTATAGGTTCCTACTTCCTCAGACGTGTGTCACCCACACCACACCCACCACCAAGGCATCCGTGGCCCTCTGTCCTAATCCCCTCCCCCCTTCGCTCCCCACTTCTCCCTCTCTCCCTCTGGTAAGCAGTGGTAATTATATTCAGCTCAACCCACCAACACCGGCTTGCTTTCCTACATTTATTCACCTGTTTATCCTCCTAATCTACCTTGGACAGGACTAACTTTAACAAAACAACTCCATTGGGGGTGTCCCTGGTGGCGCAGGGGTTAAAATCTCAGCACTGTCATCAGCCACTGCCACGTGAGTTCCATCCCTGGCCAGGGAGGTGACCCACATGGTGCAGCAGACCTCTCCTGTCTCGCCTGCTGCTCCCCTCAGCAGTGTATTTCAGTAGATCCACTTGTTCTGCTCCTTACTCTCTCTGGTGAATCCTCTCACCCCCCGCACCTCTGGCCTACACCCCAGTTCTTGTATGCATAAATAAATAAAATAAATCTTAAAAAAAAGAGCAACTCTTAAGACAGAGGGTTGAATCTAAAGCAGATACATTTTCTCAAAGCAGAACCTCTGGCACATTCTGAACAGTGCTTCCTGGAGGCACTAAGCACCTGAACTGGGAGACAGCCTATCTCTAGCTGGACTGCCTCTGGCTTTCATGCTGCACCAGTGTCTCTGGACTGCTTGGGTGCTGGTGCCAGTGCAGCCGTAACCTCCACCCCTCAACAAAACTCCAGCTTGTTTCCTTTTCCAATCTATCTTTGGACAAGTGTAGAAAGAAGTCTTTTCTTTTCAGTCTGAGCCATAGTGTAGGTGGAGCTTTCAGTAGGAAACTTTACTGGAAAATTATGGAGAATGAAAACAGTCTCAAGAGTCTGGTCCTGATGCAGATGATGCTGGCTTGCATGTCTGATGGACAGTTCCAGTACCTCCCCTTGGCTTTTGGCCTGGGTGGGGTCTCTTGTCTCAGATACCGGTTCAGGTATAGGGCAGGGGTGGCACACCTTCGTGGGGGCCCAGATCTGGCCGGCTGCCATCTTTGGTAGTTATACTGGCGCACGGCCACCTCCTTGATTGCGTGTTGTCGTGGCTGCTTACTGCTCCAGCAGCAGAGTGGAGTGTTGCGACAGGGGCCATGTGGGCCACAGAGCCAAGAATATTGACTCTCTGGCCCTTACAGCACATGCTGACCTCTGATCTAGGACATTTCTTCCTAGTGCCTCCTTTGGTTCATCTCCATGGGGGAAGGGGAAGGACTCTGATAACATCCCAAGCCACAAATAGATGATTGATTTTAGTTGTTTTCTTTGACAGGCTAATGGACACCTTGTGTGGGCATATCCAGTTGTTATTCTGTATAGCTATCCATTATCAGGGAGAGCTTCGCCCTGACTGTACCGCAGTCCGGCTGTGCTTGCATCCTTCCTACCACTTGTTAAGAGCAAGGTGTATGTGGGGGGGATGGTTTGTTCTTCCCTAGACTGGTCTCCTGGTGACGGACGTGCTTCTGTTACAACAGCGATCTTAGGCTCTGCTGCATTTGTGGGAACAGATCAAACTGAGCTTGTTCTGAGCTTCCGTCAGCCCTGAGGTGCATCTTAATTAGTGTTGGGTCTAATTTGACCTTCAGAGCTGTACCTCCTCTTGATTTTTGTTTTCCGCTACCATATTGTGTTTTAGCTGCTCCTACTTTCTTGGATTTTGCATTTTCTGCTTTTGTCTCTCAGTCTCTGAGCGTCAACACCTACCTCTTATCAACTCTGTCACACCTTTCTCTTGAAGTCGCAACTCCAGAGTATCTATTCCTTAGTATCCTTTATTCTTTCCATCGTTTTATCTGTGCCACAGAGAAATCCTTGAACCTCTTTAATGTACTTCTTTGATTATTGTGTGTGTGTTGACATCCATGGAAGTGGGTGCTTGCCTATGTAACACGAAGTGCCTGTGGAAACACTTATCCTTCAGTGTCTTTTCTGGTACCTAATTCAGCGCGGGACACTGCGTGTATCTGCTGGCTAATGGACGTCTCTTCCATGGAAGGTCTCCCAGCACTTGATTCGCCCTCTGATGGGCATGAGCCTGGCGCTGCAGCACCAAGTGAGAGACTTAGTGACTCTGCTGCACAGGAAGGACCTGGAACTCCAAGACTACCAGGAGAGCGGGGCCACGCTGAGCCGAGGTGTGGGGACGTGCGTGGAGGAGCTGGGAGGTGGGGGTGGCGTGGGGGTGGCACAGAGAGCCACAGGGGCTAGAAGAGCGTTAGAGAGGTGCTCCTGAGGGTGAGTGCTGGGCTCTGACCTGGAGACTAGATGCCAGGAGACCCTTCTCTCTGCCTCTAGTACCTGCCTGACACTCAAGTGGACAATAGCCGTGGCCACCGGGTCCAGACATGCCGGAGGCAGTGCAGAGAAAGGTTTTGGAAAGGGGCCAATGGCTGTACAAAATTGCATGTGGGCAGCGTGACTTGGGACTCGAGAAAGCGCCACAGCTCAATTCAGAATAAAAATTCAGTCTGACATCTGCCTTTGCGGCGGAAAAAACACCTGGAGCACATGCTGCCCCCAAACCTGTCACTGGGCGCCCCTCATCTTTTCCTCCTCCCGTTTGCCCACCTGCTCTCAACCCTTCTCCTTCTGGACCCGGCACCTCTGGTGTTCCCCCTTTGCCTTCTTTCCCAAGAAGTCGGAGGCTTTGTCCCTTCCCATCTTGTAGGTTGGAAGTACATTGTTCAACTCACAGTTCTTTCTATCCCTTCTCGTTACAGAGCGGTTAAAGACAGAGCCATTTGAAGAGAATTCCTTCTCGGAGCAGTTTATGGCAGAGGTACGTGCTGTTTCCTTTCTCCGATGCACCTTTCCTTTGCTTCCTCTCTCCAGGTGCCTGAGCGGTGACTTGCCTCTTGGGTGTTATGTTGCTGGCGTGGTTGAAGAGCCCTTTCTCTGTTGCCCAAAGAAGGTCTGATAAGGCTTGTGATGAACCCGGGGAGGATGGGGGGCTGAGGGGAAGAGGATGTAAAAGCAAAAGTGGGCCGATGAAGATTTGTAAAACATCTCTGTTCAAGTACCTTGGAATTTTCTAGCCTTAGAAAGCTTGGATGATCAGTTGTTCATGTCTTACTTCTTGGTACCTGAGTGCAGGTCTGGACTGTGGCGCAGGGGCTTTGTGACAGGTCCCTTCAGCATCCACAGTAGAGGAAGGTCAGAAACACAGGGCTGCCATCTGGGCGCTGTCTTGTGGGCATAGTAGGCTGTGGAAAATCACAGTGTTTATACAGGGGACTGGCAAAGGAATGAATGGGGAGTAGATAATTGTGGCCTGTCAGAAGCTCCTGCCTGGGTTTCCCTTCTAAGGATTGAACTTGGCCAAAGGAAACATTAATTAAATGCCAAACAGGAGGCGTATTAATAATAGTGACCTTTGATAATACCAGTCAATATTGATCTTCTCTAACTCTTCTGGGACTTGTTGGTCGTACACTTAGTGCCTTAGTATTGTCGCCTTACCTTCTAATTATACATGTTGCCCAAGTTGGTGCCTCATTATGTAAGTAAATAATGCTGCTGTAAATGCTATGTATAGATTACTCATGTTTCTGTCTTGCTTCTAGGCTAATTTGTAAGCTCCTGTGGGTAGGACTGTGACTTATACTTCTTTGGATCTGGAGATTAGCACTTTTCATGGGGTTCCCATAAAGCGGGTGTATTGATTTGGAAACTTCTCTTCTGCCGCTGCACATGGAACAGTGGTCCATCCTTAGGGTCTTAATACTAAGAACAGAACATCCTAAGAGTTGAGCGCTCAGTCCATCTACTGAAGCAGTTGTAACTGGAGGGAAGGGAAGTATATATTTCTGAGTCCTGAAGCAAAACATGCTCTGTCTTTGTGGGGAAAGAGAGACTGTTCAACCTGACCTGTGACACAGGGAGCTGTCCTAGGCCAGCTTCTTCAGATAGCCTTCCCTGCCCAGAGGCTTGGGCATTTAGGGGGTCAACCTAGACCCAGGCCGACATGCTACCTGCTCAGCTCCAGAGTTAACAAAACAGGACTTACTCTTAGCCCAGAAGAAAGGCCCTTCCTGATCGATGCCTGCATGACTATCCAACTTGGTTTCCTGCCCATATTCTTTAGGTATTTATGCTTCTGTGTATATAATAGCTTTGAATTGCCAAAAATGTGGTTTTCTCTAGTCATGATGTCTTTGCACACATTGTTCTCTTTATCTAAAAAGCCCAATGCCCTGGCCCTATCGCTGTAACTTCTATTAGTGTTTTAAATGTCCCTTTTAGCTTAATTGGAATATCTTTCCAGATACTCCTTGTGAAGATAATCCTTCCCCACTACTATAGTACCTTGGTTCATACCTTTGTTATTACACATAACTTTATAGTATCACTGTTTATGTCTCTAAGGCATGTCTTTCATCTCCCCTGATCCGTGGATTTGTTGCGGGCCATGCTGAATGTATTTCTACATAGTGCCTAGAAGTAGTAGGTGCTCAATAAATGTGAGGTTGAATATGTAGACAGGTCTGTGCTAGGGAGAGGTTATGAATTCATTGTGGCCTATGGTTGTTAGAACTATATTTGGGTTCTTGGTTATTCTCCTGGTTTATTTTACAGGTTTGGATAAATCATTTCTCTCAGAGTCTCTATTTTCTCATTTTAAAATAGGACACCCACCTCTTTGATGTTGCAGGAGGGGGTACCCTGCAGTTGAGTGGGAAAGCCTCTAGAATCTTGGTGCTAACTCAGGAAGGATATTAGTGTTTTGGAACCAACCACTCAAGAATACAGGTGCTCTAGGTTCTGGGTGGATCACACTCAAACCACATCGACTTGTAGAATTTTAATATATTTGGAAAGGATCTGAAAGAGAGAGAGTTGTAGCTTTCCCTGTCATAGGTGAAGAAACCGGGCCTCAGAGTGGCTGTGACTTGTTGAAGGTCATATAGCTTGAGCTGTATGTTAGGACCTCCCACAATCCTTGACTCATAGTCCAGGATTAGCCCCACTTTGTTTGGCTACCTTAATGGGCTGTGAATGCTGATTAGGGGACAATTCAGGACTCGGATAATGTGGAATTCTTGTGACCTTTGGGGTTCTCTCACTGTCTTCTAGTGTCCTGCAGAGCTGCTAGAACTGAAAGGTTTCCTACCAGGCCTGTAGAATTTGTGGCCTCTGCCTCTTTTCAGTGACTCTGCTTGTCTGGGGTCCTACAAACAGGACACAGAAGGGTCATGGGGCCACCCGAGACTGAACTGAAAGGATGTGCCATCAAAATAAGCAACATAGGAAAATAAATAAACCAGGGACAGAGAGCTCGGGCTGAAGGTACGCGGGGGCTGATGTCAGAAGGCCATGTGGTCAGTGCCGGGGTCTGTTTGTCCTGTCACTGGGACTGTTGGTCAGCAAGAGGCCAGAGAGATGGGGCACCTAGGGGTGGTAGGAGAGGAGTTTTCGAGGATACTAAGGCCAGCAAGAATATTTAAGGATTGAACAGGGGTTACTTCTCCATGATTGGTCCTTTTGGTCTTCCTGCCCCACCCCCCCCACCCCAGGACTCTGATTTTTCATTTCCAGGGAGCCCCAATGGGCCAACTGATGGCAGCCTCGATGGGGGGGAATACTGGCAGTGACCACTCAAGTTGGGGCTGATGGGGTGGCCGCTGGCCAGGTCCTCACAGAGGGCACATAGCGTCCGCATAGAGAGCATTTCCTAGGACTAGGGGTGGAGAAGCGCTTAGGGTGCAAGCCCAGTTGAGTCACGCGGATCATGATTGCATGACAGGAGCACCTGTGTTACGAGGACGCTTAGGAGGAGTCGGCGTGCTTGGCCCACTCTCAGTCTAGTCCACTGGAGGGAGTTCCTTCCCCTGGCCCTGTCCATGCTTCTCTCTCTCCATCTGGTTGCCATCAGGCTGTGTGGCTGCTGGCGGGCTCTTTATTTATTTATCCCAGTGTAATGGGGTGAGGAGGGAGCTGGCCTAAGGCTGGCATTCCGAGGCCATGCCACTGAGCCACAGGCGGTTTGCAAGGGTGTGTGAGTCACTGGGGCTGCATGCTGCTCAAACCAGACGCGGCCAGGCTCGGGGACAGCAGCAGCCCAAAATAGAGCCCCGCCCTCTGCAGCTGGCAACCCCTGGCTAGGAATCAGCCTTTGACACCAAAACCTGGGCAGTTGCACGAAGTTGCTTCCTTTGGGGGGGTGGGGGCGCTTAGCAGAGATATACAGATGTGGTAGCTCTCTCCATTTCTGTCTTCAGAGGAGGGGAGGTGACCAGTCACTCCCTCTGCTGCATTCTGAGAGCTCTGTAAGTCTTAAACAGTTTACTACTTTAACTAATTTCTTGGTTAAGGTATTACATGGTTATAGTTACGTAACTACAGTTAACATTGATTTGACTCAGCATCCTAAATGTAGCCTGAATGAGGCAGCCTGTCTCATTTTAGTTACTATCTTCATCCCTGTCTGGTTGCAGCCTCCTTCTCGAGCAGATACCTAAGGCTGTGAAGACAGTCACTGCTGCCCTTAGGAAGATAGAGGTTATATCAGGGACACCTGGGAGGACGGGGAGTCCTTTATCCTCAACATTGTGTCCTGTTCCTTCATTCATGAGCAGTTTCTACTTGGTCTCCTGGGCAGATTCCCCGCCCTTTACCTGCTCCTTAAATGGCAGTGCTGTTCAGGGCTGTATCCCTGACCTCTCACCTTTCACTGTCTTTCTGGGTTGTCGTCCCCAGGCCCAGTGTCAGCGGTCACGAGTACACCATGTCATAGCTCCACTCTGTTTCAGGTCCATATTTCTTTCTCTCTATTTGGCATTTCCACCTGGCTGTCCCACCTGCAGTACCTGGTCAGGTTCCCAAATTGTTCATTTGTCCCCCCAAACCTATCTCCCTTCTTAGAGTCCTTATCTTGGGGTAATTGTGCCATTATCCATTCAGTTTTCTAAGGTAGGGGCTTGGGGGTTCCCTATTTTCTCTTTGCCCTTACTTCCAAAGCCTAACATGTCAACTGTCTTTTGAATCTGTTCTACTTCTTGGTTCTAGCTTCTACTGCCTTAGATTGGCCACCTCTCCCACATTTTTTTGGTTTGCCCACGCCTCCTAACTTGTCTCCCAGTAGCCTTTGTTCCCCTCCAGTTGTCCTTGCAGTTATGTCGGAGTGATAACTTAGAAACAGAAGACTGATGCTGTTACACTCTTTTTTTTTTAAAGATTTATTTATTTTTGCATACAAGTTGGGGTACAGGCCAGAGGCGTGGGGCAGCGAGAGGGCTCACCAGAGACAGAGTGGGGAGCAAAACAGGCAGATCCACTGAAGTACACTGCTGAGGGGAGCAGCGGGCGAGGCAGGAGAGGTCCGCCGCGCCTTGTGGGAATCTCCCCAGCCGGGCATCGAACTTGCATCGCGCTGCGCTACTAGGGAGGCCCTGATGCTGTTACACTCTTGCTGCGAGTTCATTAGTGGTTTTCTGTTGCCTCAGGGTAAAGTTCCACTTTCTTGCATGCTACCCAAGATGGGTCATGATTTGGCTCTGCTGACCTCTTCCTCCTGACCTTCTCTCACTTCCCGATAGCACCCTGCACTTCCGTCATTCCGAGGTACTGGCTGCTTGCTGCCCCTACAACTCTGGCCCCATTTGCCTGGTGTTCTTTCTTGTCCTCACAGCCAAACTCCACTTCCACTTACTCATCTCTGCACAGGCATTGTCTCAACTGTAGCTTTCCATGACAATTTTTGCTTTCTTGCATCTTTGCTGCTGCTTCCAGGTACCCTCTCCTGTGCCCACAGCCCCTTGTATGCGCCTCTGCTATAGCTTTTATCATAAGGGACGGTGCAGGAATGAAAAGGAAGGGTGGGGAGGCGGGACACCATTGAGTTGGCTGATCCTTTCCCATTTAGGTCTTTCCTTTATAATGCCTGTCAATTCCTTCTCCTCAATAGAGTTTCTTAACATGGCTCTACCGCAAAGCCCTTCTCTTTTTCTTCATCTTCTTTTTTTTGTTGTTTAAAGATTTATTTATTTATCATACAGAGCTGGGGTATAGGCCAGAGGAATAGAGAGGAGGTGAGAGATCTACCAGAGACTGAGTGGGGAGCAGAACAGGCGGATTGACTGAAATACACTGCTGAGGGTAGCAGTGGGCAAGACAGGAGAGGTCTGCTGTGCTGTGTGGGAAGCTCCCTGGCTGGGGATCAAACTTGTGCTGCAGTGGCTGGAGGTAGCTTCATAGTGCTGAGACTTAACCCCTTGTGCCACCAGAGAGGCCCCCCTTTTTTTCTTCTTACCTCATTGATTTTTCCTTTTTGGAATCTTTTGCTGGTTCTTCTTCTCTCCCTCCTTTTAATGTTGACGTGCCCCAGGACTCAAGTATTAGCTTTGTGTTCTCATTCCTTTAGTGATCTCTTTTAGTTTCAGGGCTTTAAATACCATTTTATTGATGAGTCCCAAATATAATTTTCATTCTCAACCTTACTATCAAACTCTCACTGCCTGCTCAACATTTCCATATGAAAGTCTAACAGAATCTCCAACTCAACGTATCCAAAATGGAACTCTCAAATGTTACCCCCAAATTTATTTTTACAAAACCCCTTCACCTGCCTGGAATGTTAGTTGATGGAAACTTCATCCTTCCACTTTCTGGGACCAAAGACCCCGGCATCCTCACCCTTGACTTCTGCCTTTCTCTGTGCCCTGTTTCTAGTCCATCAGAAGATCCTATTGGTTCTACCTTCAATATACACCAGTGACCTCTCCTCTGCTGCTACCACTCTGGTCTGAGCATCGATCGTCTCTTCCCTGGACAATCATGGTTGCAGTGGCCTCCTTTCTGGTATCCCTGCTGCTACCTGTCCCCACTGACCCCTCGACAACAGTGATCTTAATATTTGTTATCACGACACTGCCCTGCTCAGAGCCCTTCAGGGGCTTCACATTTCACTCGCAGACTAAAACCTTGTGCTGGCTTACGAACCCCTATGTGACCCGCACCTCGCTACCTGTCTGACGCCACCTCCTCCCACTGTCACCCTCACTCACTGCACTGCAGCCGCGCTGGCCTCCCGATGTTCCTCTAAAACTCTCAGCATCACCAGCCCTCAGGCCTTCATGCTGCCCGTTCCCTCTGCCTGGAATGTTCTCTCTTCAGATAATTGGGTGGCCAGCGCCCTCACTTCCTTACGTCTGTATGATTGTCTATTGCTGTGTAACAAATTGCTCCCGTATTTATTGGCTTAAAATAACAAACATTTATTCTATCATGTAATTTGAGAGTCAGGAATCTGGAAAAAGCTGAGCTGGGTGATTCTGGCATAGGGTCTTGTGAAGTTGCAGCCAAGCTATCTGCTGGGAACACAGTTATCCTAAGGGGATGAAGACTCTGCTTCCAGGCTCTCCCACGTGTCTGTCGGCACAGGTGCCATTTCCTGGCCACGTGGCTGCGCGTGTGGCACATCCCTGGCTGCCTGCAGAACCACGATCTCAGAGACAGACAGAGAGACCAAGACTGAGACCCAAACGCTCTTTCCATAACCTCATTTCAGAGTGACAGCCCATCACTATTTTGCTGTATTCGCTTCATAGGAGTTAACCACTAAGTCCAGACCACACTCAAGGGGGACAGTAATTAAGCTCTGCTTCTTCAAGGGAGGCAAGTCAAAAAAACTGTGAACGTATCAACACGGATGACATTGATGTCTTTGTTCAAATGTCACATCCTCAGTGGAGTTTACCCCGATACCCTGTTTAAAATTGTGGGCCGCTTCCCGAGCCCTCTGTTCCCAGCACTCCCATCTCACTTTGCCATGCTTGTCTTTTTATTTCTTTCCACATGCTGCCATACAGTTTACTTATTTTATTAGGCTGATTGTGTGCGGTCTGTCTCCCCCTTCTAGAATGTATACGGTCCGTGGGACAAGGATGTGTGTGTTGTGCACTGGTTTATCCAGTCCTAGATCACACATAGTAGGCACTGAATAAGTATTTGTTGAAAGGCTAAGGGATCCTATCTTCCTACTGCTCTTTGTTTTCCCTATCTTAGGAGAGGGCCCTGAAGTTTCTCGTCAGCAGCTTGGCACAGCCAGCCCTTCTGTAAATAGCTGAGTAGCCCGTGGAGAGGCTGCTGTTAGGCTGTTAGAATACCATCCCACCCTTGCTGTTTCTTTCATACTTAGTTCCTTCTGGTTAGTCCCAACTTTAGGACAAGTATAAACCTTGAATCTTTTATTATCAAGCTATCCTAGAATCTCTTTATTTTAGAATCAGCTAAATTAATAGGTCAAAAACCAAAGGAAAAATACCGTAACAAAATCCTGGAAAGAACATTAGTCATAGAGCTGAAAGTAAGCAATTATGTTTCTTTTTTCCCTCCATCTTTCCTCTGGGGACTGTGCTCCCCTAGTTGGAAGGGCTGCTCCTTCTGTATACCTGTTCAATATGCGGAGGAAGACATGAATTTAGTGTATTTTTTGGTACCCTTTGTGGTCATAAAGAAGGGTAAGCCTAGATTTAGGAGACGGCCTGCCTGTTGTTGCGTGTACCTGTTTTCTGACCTGGAGAGACTTGCATTTCTTCCATTCTCTGGTCTTCAGCATGGTGCCCATGCTCTTTACTGCACATATAAGTCATGATAACCCTGGCATCAAGGAGCTTAATGGATGAATAATAATGGGACCGTAGGAGTGGAGTGATTGGTAAAAAAGTCTTCCTGTAAAAGGCAAGACTTAAATTGGACTTTAATGGCTGGTTTAGGTTTTGCCAGGGGACTGGGCATTTTAGTTGGGAAACACATGGGTAAGATAAATAAAATTCAATAAGAGTGGTAAGGATGAGTAGAAACTAAGGTTAACAAGATCATAATAACTCTAGACTAGATTGTCGGGGGCCTTAAAAGCTGGACCAGAAAGTTGGTGCTTTAGTCTGAAGGTAAATATTTCTCAGCTTTCTTCTGTCTCAACCCATTTATTTTCTCATTTTAGCCTTTCATTATATGTAGTGATTCTCAATCAGAGGGACATTTCCTCGGAAGCAGACGGGAGCTTTCTTCTTGCAGTGATTAATCACTGTTGTAGATAGTGGGAAACCATTCTAAGTTTTGACTGGAGAACTGACATATGAAAGTGATCTTTCTGGAAGATGAGGCAGTCAGGGGTAGGCCTGTGTGACCTGAAGAATAGTGGTGCCATTGACAGATGAGGAAAATCATGGGTGGAGCTCAATTAAATCTAATCTTGGGCATATAAAGGAATGGTTTTCCTTATTTAAAACACAAACCCACCAGTATTTGAGCTCTGGAATGAAACTCTCTGGGGAGGAGCGGGTGGCTTCCTGTGCTTCTCCACTGTTTTTCTGAGTTTTGCCTCCTCTGGTCTATTCTTGCTTCGAGCCCAGTAGTCACCATTGAGCCCTGCTGCCGGGGTCCCCCTTCTTTGCTCTATTACCCAATATATAAAAGGGCTTTTCCTTTAGAGTCCTTTCATGAAGCTTTGTAAGGGGTTACACTTTCAAAAGAAAAGTTATTTAAAATCTGAGGGAAAGCAAAAATGAAATCAACATAGAAAATAGAAATGAGATAAAATGACTCATTTCCAAAAGCCAGATTTCTGATCCCATCCCAGCCTTGAAGGATTGTATCATATTCCAAATTCTCTTATTCTGGAAAACTTGAAACCAAGTTTCAATCTCAGATGTCTTTAGGGTGTAGGCGTTAAACATCACTATGTGTATGGGTGAAAGACAATAGAGATGAGTAGAGGTCTGTGGAAAGCGTAACAGTGCCTGCCTTGGGCCTAGATCCAGACAGCCTAGCACAGTGGAACAGACGCTGCCCTGGGGTTACGTGTCTTCATTGAGAGGAGGTTGCCAACTCTTCTAAATGAAACATTATTTTTTTCTGTTTTGCACCACCAAATCCATTGTTAGTCTCTCATTTGGTCTTTATTTTTATACATACAAGGTGGGGTACAGGCCAAAGGCGTGGGGTGGTGAGAGGGTTCACCAGAGACAGAGCGGGGAGCAGAACAGGCAGATCAGAAATACATTGCTGAGGGGAGCAGCGGGCAAGGCAGGAGAGGTCTGCCGCGCCATGTGGGATTCTCCCTGGCCGGGCGTCGAACTCGCATCGCTACTTCCACAGCGCAGCGCTTAACCGCTGCGCCACCAGGGAGGCCCTCATTTGGTTTTAATTGCCAGTCTCAGAAATTACTCAGCTCAAAACTGATTGGTGAGGCAGTGAGGACTGAGGTCTTATTTCTAGCAATTGTCTAGCCCTTTGAGGTATAACCTGTAAGCTGCAATCTCTCTGAGCATTTCGGATGATTCACACAGTTGAGTCTCCCTCCTCGCCCCCTTTCTAGTGGAAGGGTTTTCATAAAAGTTCATTCATTACAGTGTGATCATATACCAGTGTCGTAGCTTATAAAAAAAATTGACTTGGAGCACAATGGATGATGGTGGAGGACTATGGGTGCTCTGATGGTAGGAAAACTATGGTGACCCCCACCTAGGGGAAGAAATCTTATATTGTGAACAAGCAAACCAGGATGTAAAATAATATGTCTTTAATAAAAAAAAAGTTTAATAAAAATTGATTTTTATATAATTAGAGCTAATTTAAAAACATAGGATGGGCCTCTCTGGTGGCGCAACGGGTTAAGTCGCAGCACTGTGAAGCTGTCCAGAGCCACTGCAGGATGAGTTCAATCCCCGGCCAGGGAGCTTCCCACATGGTGCAACAGACCTCTCCTGCCTCGCCCGCTGCTCCCCTCAGTAGTGTATTTCAGTGGATCCACCTGTTCTGCTCCCCACTCTGTCTCTGGTGAATCTTCTCACCCCCTCCCCCACCTCTGGCCTACACCCCAGCTTGAATGCATAAATAAATTAATCTTTAAAAAGAATAGAAACATAGGATGAAGATATTTTTTAATTCATGTTGGATTTAAATTGATTAGAGGACATTCTAATGGCCTCTAATGCTCAGGAAAGAATAGACTGAAAAAATAGACTTAAGACTAAGGTTGAAAACAAAGACCAAGGGAAATAGACTTAGAAATCTGCAAGGGAACAATATTTGAAGGCATGAGACTGGGCACATCTTTTGCTGGGAAGAACATGGAGAAAATTCCAATAGTTGAGACTTGGGGTGCAGTCACAATTGGAAGGAATAATAGGAACCAGTGAAGGAAGTGTGAGTGAGATGGGAAGGGAACTAGAGAAAGTAGTACATTAGGAAGGGAATCAGACAGTTACTGAGTACATACTGTGTGTATGCTAGACACGATACCGGGTGCTTTGTCTAAGTTATAACAAAATCCTTAAAATAAATTTGGGAGATTGACAATATTGTCTTCATTTTAAAGGTAAAGAAGTAGATGCTCAAGGACTAAGTCTTTTGCTTTAGATCACTTGGCTGATTTACTCATGTTTGTCTTAAATTCCACACTTTTCCCATCACCCAGGAGGCTGATTCACAGCGCCCCCCGGTGGGAGCGACCCAAAGAGAATGGCTGAGTTCAGGAGCATAATCATTAGGCAGTTCTTGACCTTGGGCAATGTCAGCAGATTGCAGCAGCTACAAGGTGTAAGTCGATGGGCAGTGGAGACAGTAAGTAGAACTCACATCAGACAGGTTTCACAATGCAAAGGCAGTGAGAGCCAGCCAGAAAGCTAGAAGTGGATTCACGAAACCCCTTTTTTAGGTGGGAAGACACATAATTGAAAAGCAAAGGAGAAGCCTTTGGAAAAGGAGTTTATGCTGATGAAGGAAAAGAGACAGAATGAAAGCAGGGACCTCTGGAGCTGAGTGAGCAAAGTGAAGTGGAAGGAGTGGTCCCTCCCCTGGGCTTAGGGATGGCATGAGGGCACGAGACATATTCTGAGGTTTTCTACACATTTCCATCCTCTTTCCCCGGGGAGATAGCCTTTTCAAGAATTTAAAAGTCCTTTCCAAGGGCATTCAATTCTCCTTGCTTAAAAGGAGGATCAGATGGTTAGTTACCTGGTTTTCCGTTATGACAGAGTGACAGTAGAAGCTGTACTCACTCTCTTCTAATGCCCACATCACTGTGTGTCTTTCCTGTGTCACTGATCACCGCTGCCTGTACTAGGATTTCTATCTATCCTTGTCTCTCTTGTTGGATTATAAGCTCTGTAAGTGCATAAGTGGCTTGTTGTGTTTCCCCTTCCTAACCTGCCACACTACCTTGTGAACAGGAGGCACATGGTAATAACCGGTGGCAGCTTGAAAGTCTTGGCATGGGAGGAAGCTCTCACGTGGGTAAATGTCTCTGGTGACAGAAATGAAGAGAGAAAGCAAAAGTATCAAAGACTTACTTTTCACCTTTACCTGGTCTATTGGCTGCATAAATTTAGCTTTATACCCTCCTATTTTCTCGTGGCCTTCACTTCTGGGTGACTTTTCTGGATTGTGAGCCACATTGAAAAGTAAGAGTTCTACAGAGACCGAGTGCTGTAGGTCAGCAATTTAGCTCCAGGGGCTAGGAGGTGAGCCTGTAGGATTCCTGGGTATCCTTGTGATCTCCCAGAATGGAATTATCCAGGGAAAAATTGCCACAAAGTCTTAAGAAACATTCCCCTCCTTTCTATGTGGGAGATCTTTGGGCTATTTGTTTTTTATTTAGACGTTTGAACTCTTTGTGGACAGTACTTATTAAGCAGCATTGAAAATAGTAAACAGTGTGGAGGCATATGCTGGCAAGGTAAAATATGGTTTTTGCCCTTGAAAGATGGACTTTTGAGGGGGAGTAGACTGCTGGGATTTATATATCTATACAAAGAATATTCTAAATATGGAAAATTAGTTATCTGAGAGGGAAAAGAAATTAATTTATTTGGATGGGAGCTGGGGCTCATACCAGGCTAGTTTGAGTAAGGTATTTCTGGATGAGATGAATCTTGAACTCAGAGTTCAGAGGGGCTTTGTGGGGTGAATGGCTCCGGAAGGAACGATTGCTCCAGATATTTTATCTACTTTTCATCTGAGAGGCGGTCCCTTAAGTGAGGCAATTTGAGGGAATCCTTCATGAGTTCTTTGGTTTCTATTACTCTTAGTCTTGAAGCCTGAGCAGCTCTGATGCCCTGCCTTGTCCTCTTAGAAGCTTTGACTCCAAAGAACCCCATCTGATTTGGTGGGCATGAAGCTAGCATGAGGAGGGGCTCTGAGACAGGATGGTACTACTTGGTCTTAAGAAGGAATCATTGCTGATCATCTTGGTGTTTTCTGTAGTTCCCAGCAGCTGGGAAAGAACAGAGTGAAATTGCTGAACTTAGTGGTTACCTCAGGAGCTGCACGTCTCAGCAGAGTATCCCCCCCAAATTTGGAGCAACCAGTGATATGGACGAATAAGAATATAAAATGGGTGAGGTGAACTATCTGCAGAAGCAGCTTGCCTGACTGTTTTATAAGCACGCTGCTTGCAAGACTAGTGACAGAGCTCATCAGGGGCCTGGGCTAGGGCCTTAAGCATAACGAAAATCGTGGCATCTCAGCTACCTCTTACAGAAGATTCGAGCCGCAGGATTTTATGAACTGGAAGGGGCTTTATCAAAGTAAGGATTTATCAAGGACTCTTACATAGACAAACATGGTAGAATTTGGTAGCAGGATCTAGGGCTCTGAACTTCTGGCCTATCATTCTTCCTTTGCCCCTTTGCCTTGCCACATGTTACACAGCTACTCACAGAACTTTTTGTGGGCACATGGCAAGGCTAGACCCATTGTGAGCAGCGTAGACAACTGACTTAATGAAGTGGTAGGGAAGCAGTCCATGGCCTCAGTGCTGCCTCCTTTCCTACCCCACATCCCTGCTTCCCCTTTTGGTCTTGCACACTTCCAGGTACGTATACAGATTTGAGAGAAACTATTACATTATTAATTCATGGGGTCTGGGGAGATGTTCTAACAGGAACAGAGTGTATAGAATTCCAGAAGGCAAAACCAGGGAGTAACGGTGCATTAATCTATCTAACACAGTGCCGCAGCAGTGATGCGGGGCGCGGGGGTCTCCTGCCTCTGTGCCTTGTGTATGAACTCCCCCATAAAGTCATTGGCTGCTTTTGTCCTTTCTGTCTTTAATGAGTAGCGTTCTCGGTTTATTCAGCTTCCTGGGAAGAATCAGCTGCAGATGTTGCATTCACTGTGACAGTCGTAGAGCCCCCATCTTTTTTTTAAATGTTTATTTAGATCCCTTAACCTCTCCATTTATTTATTTTTTTGTTAGAAGAACTGGGGTATAGGCCAGAGGTGTGGGGCTTGAGAGGGTTCACCTGAGACAGAGTAGGGAGGACAGGCAGATTTACTGAAATACACTGCTAAAGGGGGCAGCGGGCGAGACAGGAGAGTTCTGCTGTGCCACATGTGGGTCAGCTCTCTGGCTGGGGATGGAACTCAGGCCGTAGCAGTGATAGCGCTGAGACTTATTTCCTAGGCCACTAGGGAGGCCTCCCTAGAGCCCCCATCTTGTGAACAAATGAATTGGCACTTCAATGTCTAAATTAGTCTCTTTTGATATTAGCTTCATTTGAAGTCTGGCTATCTCTAAATGAACTGATAAAAATGCAGCTAGAGATTCTGACCTTGAGTGACCCCTACAGAGCACAGATTTTCCCGTGAGATGCTGCTTGAGCCACCATCGGGGTCTCTCCCTTCATGTGACTGTCTGGTTCCCTCCCCTAACATTTCTTATTGAAAACACTGAATACTGGGGCTGCCTCGAACTCTGTCTTGGAGTTATCAAGCTGGGCTTAAAGGCATCACAGGTTCATACTAGAGAGTGCTAAGTGGCTGCTGTCAGTGCAGTAACAGGACTCGACCTTGTAGTCCCCTTTTACTTGTCCTCCCATGTGCAATAAGGAACCCTATACAGTGAGGAATCCGACCATCAGTTCTGGGGTGTTGCACCCTTTGGCTGGGGAATGGGAGGTGTGGAAGTGCTCACTCACTCTTAACTCATGGCTCCCCTTCCTTTAGCATCATTCACAGCAAAGGAGGGAGCTCTTGGGGTCTCTTCGCCTTTCTTTATCTTATACCCATTTAAGAAAATCTAGTGTTAGATGACTTTCCCACCGTTTTGTTCCCCCAATCTAGAGAGTCCTAATACCCCAGGTTTGAGGATCGATTGGTGACCGGCCTGGTCACCATTGTCTGGACTGACCACTGTGCTCTAGGGTCCATTAGCCCCTCTCCCAGTGCTGCTTCTGAGGCCTCAAAGCTGGAATCAAATGGCCATTGTACCAGCCTGGTATTGGGGCTCAGCTTGTCCTCATATATAAATACAGGTCTCTCTAGATATAAAAAGTGAGAGAGTCTGTAAGTTGCTTTTTTTTTTCTATACCTCCTTTCATGGGACAAGCTAATGAGATGCATATCGTTAAAGCCCCGATGTTTTGTGGGACGGAGCCTTTTAAACTGGATGTGCCTGGCTTAGTCATGGCAAATATTTACCAAAAAAAAAAAAAAAAGGGACATACCATATAAAATTAGAGTTCTGAAAATAGTACTGAGAGAGGGAGAAAGAAAAAAAAAAAAAAAAACCCAGGACAGAAAATACAGGCCAGTCTGTTTGGGGAAAAGGGAAAAAGAGATAAAATGAGAGAAACCTCGGCAGTAAAAACAGCATCTTGGTAAACAGACTATAAAAAAAATTGTGACCTGCTTTCTGGCAGCCCCAGCGACTGTCGAGCGGGTGAAGGTGGCGGAGCTGGCGTCTGTGTGGACACACGGTGCCCCGGGCACACGGCTCCCCTGGCTGCGTAGGGCGTTAAATTTAGCCACATAATGATGGGCCTGAGGACAGCCTCTTGTTGACCACACCATAATTACTGCTTCGCTTTATGAATTTTATTTTGCTTATTCTGTTTCCTCCTCCTTTGGCATGAAGGAGGCCTGGAGTGGGGGGGAGTCCCGCCCCCATAGCTCTCCCCTTACTGGACAATTGAGTCTTCATAGAAACTTGGGCTCTTGGGCCTTCAGGGTAAAGAGTAAGCTCCCTTGATTAATCAGAAAGAGAGAGAGGTTTGCTGTACCTCAAGGTTCTTGATTTATGGTAGTGGAGTCCTCTGGGGGCTTGTTAGCCCTACTTTTCAGAGCCCTTGGAGAAAATCGTCTGAAGTCTTCGCTGTTGAAAGCTTTTTCATGTGAGTCTAAAAGGTTGACACTTTCCCTCTGCTCATACCCCAGGAGCTCAGCTCCCAGGTGACATTGGATGTCTTTGCTCCTGAACTCCCTGGCAGTTTGGTTTTGACAACTTTCTGCACCTTGAAGAGCTGCCGCGTCTCCTGGGTGTTAGTTTTGGCGATAACGGCTCTTGAAGCTGAGGCCCTGCTGTTATCAAGTAACTGTTATATAGAAGTACTGGTTTAGAACATCAGTTAAAATATCAAGTATTGTTCTTGGGCACGTGAATAGACACTGATAGCTGCTGTTTTAAAGTTAACAGGTGTAGAATTCTGGAACACACTATTGCCGTTGGTGGCGGTACTCCGAGATTTAGCTTTACCTAAAACTCTCAAGAAGGCACCAGAAGTCCTTGGTCACAGACCAAAAGTACCATATTGGGGAGAGAAAGTAGGCTGTAGAAAGGGCATCGAGAGTTATATGGAGTAGGCGCTGGGTCATTGGGGGTGACGTTCTTGAATGGTGACCGTGACTGGCAGCTCCCGATGGCCCCACAGTGGCCCTCCAGCTGAGGAAGTGGTGGAAGAGGAAAAGCAAACAGGGGCTGTGGTCAGGGGCCTGGTTTGCCAGTCATTGGCCAAGACTGTCCTGTTTGTGTGTTGGGGTGGTTGGGTCCCTCCTGAAGCCAGGCAAGAACGTGTCAAGGAGAGGCTTCTGGCAGCTCTTGTTTTCCCAAAACAAAGGAAACTCCTTGCATTGCTGGAAGTTGTGTGCTTGGATGCTGAGTTTGTTATTGCCTGATAACCTGGCCACCAACTTCTGCCCTCCTCTTCACCCCACACAACCAGTGGCTAAATGGGAGCAGCTTCCTGTCGCTCACCCCAGGCAGCAGATTCACTCTCTGTTGTACCCAGACAGAGTTAGAGAGGCGAACTAGCCCTTCGACCCCCAGGCCTCTCTTCTCTTCCTATGGAGCCTCTTATAACAGTGCTTTTAAAGTAATTGACACAGGGTCTTGCCCTGCAGCCTACTGTGTGGCACGTGCCACATGTGGCCAGCTCGGCACTGCTCAAACCATCTTACACCCTGTTCATTGATACAGATCCTCTGAATACATGTTTGAATGCCATGGCAATGTCACATTGGTATAAAAGGTTTTTAAAAAAAAAATCAATTTCTCTATTAATCTCATTATGGGTTAGTAACTAAGAGTTCATGGACCAGCACCAGCTTTTCGAACACACTTTCATTGGCATTGTTCTAGAAACTTACTACCTAATGAGTTTGAACTGTTCCTTATTGGACGTAGAGGTTCTATCTTAAACTTGTGCAGAGAGGAAGGGTAAAAAAATGAATTATTTTTTATTGAGGTATGATTAGCATACAACATTATGTTAGATTCAGGAGTATAACTCCAATATTTGTATATATTGCAAAACAATCAGCATGCTAAGTCTAGCTAACATCCCGTACCATAGTTACACAACTTTTTTTTCTTATGATGGGAACTTTTAAAATCTGCTCCCTTAGCAACTTTCAAAAATGCACTGCAGTATCACTAACTATAGTTACTATCCCATCCCATTATGTCCCCGTGACTGGTAACTACAAGTTGGTTCTTTTTGAGCCACTTACCCGTTGTGCCCGCCCCCTCACCACCTTGCAACCTGTACTCTGTAGCTGAGTGTGTATGTGTGTGTATGTGTGCACACATGCATGTATGTGTGTGTACGCTTTTAGATTCCACATATAAGTGAGTTCATTGGGTATTTGTCTTTCTCTGACTTATTTCACTTAGCATAGTACCCTCAACGACCACTAACATTGTTGCAAATGTCAAGATTTCATTAAATTTGATGGCTGAATAGAAAAAGGAATTCTTTTTTTTTTTTAAAGATTTATTTATTTATACATACAAGCTGGGGTACAGACTAGAGGCGTGGGGTGGCGAGAGGGTTCACCAGAGACAGAGTGGGGAGCAGAACAGGCAGATCAGAAATCCACTGCTGAGGGGAGCAGCGGGCGAGGCAGGAGAGGTCTGCCGCGCCATGTGGGATTCTCCCCAGCCGGGCGTCGAACTCGCATTGCGCGCTACCGATAGCTCCACAGCTCAGCACTCAACCACTGTGCCACCAGGGAGGCCCGAAAAAGGAATTCTTAAGGAAATTTCAGGCAGTAAGAGAGTCAGGTCTCAATTGCCAAGTCATGTCTAAGAGCTCTGACACTGAGGTGGAAGGTTGGACAGGGTGACTAAAGGTTTCTTTCCCAGTGCTAAGCTTCTTCTTTCTAAGGTTAACTGGTGAGGCCAAGAGGTAAAGTTAATGACCATGATGATTTTCCTGTGAGTGGTGTTGATTCTGTGTCTTTAGCTGCAGCTCTAGGTGACTTAATGAGGGAAAGAAGAAAGAAAGGAGTGGACGTTTTTCATGGAGTTCATTTACTAGGCTGGATCTGAGGTCTTCTTATGCAGATCAATCATGTGTTTCGTCAGCATTATCTTAGTCCTCTGTTAGGAGGCTGACCAAAATGTTTCTAGAGGTTGAAAGATCTAGGATTGAGGAGAAAAGTAAATATTGGCTGAGTTGGAGGAATTCAAGCAAGAGATAAGAAATGGGCCTTGGATTAGAAATGTGGATTCTTGGCAGGGTTACCTGACAGCCCTCACTGGAGAGGGGGGGGGGTCATCCTCGAGGGTGGAGGCTAATAGGATGCCTGTTTAGAAGGGACTTGCCACACAGTCTAAGGTTTTCCTTTGTCAGAGAGAGAGGGGAATATGGCAACTAAAAGGGAAGTGTGGAAAGTAAGCCAAGGATTTAAAGGACTGGAGAGTTCCATGAGAAAGGGGTGGGATACCTGCTGGGTTCCACCCCTGCTCAAGGATGGAGGGAAGAGAAGCAGGCCTAGTCTAACCTCTGCTGATTCTTTCTGTTTAAACACCCCACTAACCTCAGGGCTCTGCAATCAGGAAAAGAAGCCATATGGGAGCTACCGATGAAAATAAATCTTTTCGTGTGTCCCTGCTTAAAACTGTCAGTGGCTTCCTATTGACCTTAGCATAAAGACCAGACTCCTTTATAAAATCATTAAGACCCTTTATGATCTGGCCTCCACTTCTCTAACTTCACCTACTATTTTTCTGCTAGGCCAACCATGCTCACCCGCTTCCCATACTGCCTTCCTTCTGCCCAAAATCTACACTTCAGTCACAGTGAACATCTGTCACTTCCTAGAACCTATTAGTCTCTAACCTCTAGACCTCTGCTCATATTATTCTGTCTGGAAACCCTATGCCACCTCCACCAGACCTGCTTCCCTGGATAATTCCTGTTCATTGTTTGGCTTCCAGGTAAGATCGCACTTCCTCCCTCAGGAGTTTTCCCTGGTCTCTGAGTTCAGTTTAGTTGCCCTGCTTATGTGCTCTGTTATTTACTATGCTATAGGTCATATCAGTTTTGTATTGTAAGTCCTGGTTTTTCTGGCTCCCCCCACTAGATGGTAGGTTCCCCCAGTGTAGGGATATTATCTGTCTAGTTTAACTTGTCTGGTCTGTTGTAAGCACTTGGTGACTTTGGGGGCATTATATGTTACACAGAGAATTTCATTTCTTTCTCTCCTAACTGGTGAAATGAGCAGGCTTCACTGAGTAAATTCAACACACAGATATTGATCACCTATTCCGATAAAAAGACTAAAAGGAAAGGACAAATTTACATAGGTTTTTGTTTATTTTTAACCCACTAGGGCCACTTCAGGATGAGGAGATAGGATGGATTGACTCAGAGAGATTAAGTGGCCCTGCCCCACAGTGACTGTAGGTGAAACCAGACCTGTCCTTTGACTTCTAGTACAGAGCTCGTTTCCACTGCCTCACACTTTCAGAGGCTCTGTTCTAGGGAAATACTTTTGAGAAAGGCAGCTACCCAGGGAGTAAAAAGCATTCCTGTAACTCTTCTTAAATCCGCCCATTGAACACAGGTCTGAAATGACAGGAATGACCAACCCCTGAACTGGAGACCATTGCGCGGAGGGCCAAGGGAAATCATTAGTGTCTTGAGGCCTGGAGAGGAGCTGAGACACAGTAGCTGGGGAATCCTCTCTCTTGGAAAAGGAGCTGAGAAGCAGTGACACTTTCAGCTGCCAGAACGTTTCCCTTGGGGCTGTTCTGAGAACAGAATAGCAAAGTAGGGTGAGACCAGAACTGGGGGTGGTCTTGCTGACTTTCTTCCAACCCTGGTAATTTTTCAGCCATGAAGGGGTAAAGTAGAGGAGCTAGAACTGTTAAGGGAATTGGTCTCCCCCAAAGCAGCAGCAACCCAGTCTGTAGGCAGGCCTGGCCACAAGGCCAGTTTCTAAATTACTCCTGCTCCCTGGCCCTTGGAACAGCATGGCTGTTCCCTGATCCCCAGAAGGGATCAGTAAATTCTGACTCTACGGAACCCAGACGCTCTTTGTCCGGTAGTGTTTTCCCAGCGTCTCCTGGGGAGTGATTCAGGGCCAAGGTGACAGTGGGTTTGGAGCCCAGATGAAAGGATCGCGGGGACCACAAGACAAGATGCCTTGTGTGGTGGCCGGCTGGAAAGAGGAGGGAGTGAGTGTGTGTGGAGGTCAGTGACGCAATTCCCCTGGCCTGCAGCGATGGGGAGAAGGCTCGCGGTGTGTCTTCTTATAAAGAGGCCCTTACCACATGAAGCGGGGATGAAGGTGATCCCACTGTGAGTCACCCAGGAAGGGACGCTGTGTGCCCAGAGCCCAGAAGAGAAGGCCGGTGGATTTCCCACTCTTTCCTTCTCTGATTTGATGCGTAATATTGGTTGCTTTAGTCACCCCCTCCCCCCCCCCTTCTGCCTTCTCATCCATTCTTTCTCCTCACTCTGCACTAACCCTCATGTGAACGGGTTTAAAATCTATCCATTTGCTCTTAATTTTTTTTTAATCTGATGTTGATATCTGTTGATTTCAAAAAGCCAAGCCATACTAATTGTGTTTGCCTTTGAGAAAATGGCCTGGTGGCTATTTTCAAGCAGGGTTGTTCTTAGATTGTGTTTGCTTTCCTCCTTATCTTCCACCAAGGCAGGTACCATATCCTGGACTGGAATCTGAAGGGATTCTAGGGGCCCCTGGATCCAATTGCCCCTCAGTTGAAAGCAGCTCAAGACTGGCCTTTATTGAGGTCTGGGATGGCGGAGCGCTCTGGGGAGTGTCCCTGTAATCAGCCAGCCACCAACCCCACACTGCCTTGTAATAAAGCAGCTCTATATTTGTTCTGTTTATAGTCTCCTCTGTAATAATGTCACAGCCCTCACTGCTCTCTCTCTTTGGGGAGATTTTCTGGGTAATAGAAAATGTTGAAATGTTAAAGAGGGTGGTAGACCCTGAAAACGTTTTTATCTAGGATGTGCGTTGAGTTGGGAAGATGCCCAGGAAACCCAGGCGGCCACTGTACTTGGGGCGGAGTGTGCTGTGGTGAGCGTGTAGTGTGTGTGTGTGTGTGTGTGTGTGTGTGTGTGTGTGTGTGTGAGTGACTCTGCTGCAGGAGCCTGAGGAGGGGAGGTGTGGAGAGGCTGCGGTGTGTGCTGTGTGGCTGCAGGAGGTGTGGAGAAAGCCGCTCCCGCAGTGGTGGCGAGTGGACAGTGTGGTTGCAGTGGAGGGGAGAGGTGTGCAGGAGGGGCGGGCGCCGTGATGGGCAGCCCTGTTTTGGCGCCTTTCAAAACTGTCAGGTATGTCAGATGGTGAGAGCTTGGAGTTGAGCCTCAGAATGGAACCTTTGAAAGTTCACATTCCGTTCATTCTTTCAGCTGATGTCCCCTTTGCTCTGGTCCCCAGCCTCCAGGCCCAGCCTCTCCCGGCTGCTCACAGCCCTGTTCCTCCTGCCTATTCCCTCCAGCCCACCGCCTCTTTCTTTGTCAACCAGGAGGAAGTCAGAGGCAGGCTGTCATGGGGAGAGGGGCATGGTTTGCTACCTTGACCTAGGTGAGGGTGAGCCCCCAAGGTCTGGGCTCATGCTTTGAAGTCAACCCGCGTGATGAATACTGGGAGTTGTCTTTGCCAGGGCTCTTGCTAACAATTCTGATTGCGCCTTTCCTTTCCCCCTTTCTACCCCTCCCTCCCCCCATTCTATAAATACTTTATTATATGGCACTAGTAAAACTTCAAGTATTTCTTTTATTAGAGCTACATAATATGGTAATTGTGTGACAGAACACAACTCCCTGAGCAGCCCCCACCCTCTTCCTAGGTGTGGCCTCTTGCCACCTCAGCTTGGGGCCAGGCCCACAGCCTCTCTGTTCCCCTGAGGGTGTGTGAAGGGGGCTGGGTCAGCTTTTCAGGCAGAGCTAAGGGGTCAAGGCCTCTGAGTAGGATCAGACAGAGAGGAATAAGGCCGTACTTCCCTAGTGTTAAGGGCAGCCTGTCCCGGTGTGGTGTACAACAGGAATCTTATTATTAGCATTAAATCCAGTCACTGCTGGAAGCCACTTAACCTCTTTTTCCTTTAAATAGTGCTGTCATTTGGCATAGAAGTAGATTTTGAACTTAGACCCAGGGCCAGGGGTACATAGGTTTCTTTGGTCAACTCTGATTCTCAAGACTTCTCCTTCATTTTTAATAACATGCGTCATTCTCTCTGATATCCCTGGGGTTCAGAATGTGTTGGTGCTGAAAGAACCTGAACCCTCCTATCTCTTGCTGCTTCAGCCCTAGGACATCTTAAACCTGAATCACTGGTCTCTGTATCTGCTAGTCTTCCAGAGGGTGTGTGGCTGGAAACTCTAGTCCGTGGATCTTTTACTACTGTTAACTTGTGACCTGCCAGCTGTGTTCTCTGATGCCCCGTTGAGAGCCTTATGATTTGATTCTGGCTTTTGTCCAGTGAGATCTGATTTTGAACCTTCCTACCTTTCTACTGTAGCTTTTGAACTAGGTCAGTGTATCCCTGCCAATTCTTCTCTGAATTGAGTAGGATTTAGTTTCTGCAGTCTAACTTCAGCAAAGTTTGAAATTTGGGGATTTCTGCCTGGATCAGCAGTTAACAGAGCCCCCACCCTCACCCCCCAATGCCAGGGACTTGGGACACATGTCTAGTCCATTTGAAACACTGCCCTTGTGCCCAGTGTTTGCTTGGGGACCCACTCCCAAACTTTGCCATCCACTCTTTACTCCCCATGGAGACATGTGGGCATATTCTCTTCCCACCTTTAGGACCTAGCCAAGGTTAATATTAGACCTTCTAGCTGGGCTGCTGTTCCCGAAAGCCACAGGGTGCTGTTAATATTCATGTGACCGCTGGCTCATCAATATTCATGAGATATCTGCCGTCTTCCTTTCGGCCCTTAGCTTGGAGAAAACGGGAATGATTAGCGTTTCTAGAACTTAAAACTAACCCTATTTCCTGAAGTCTCTTGAGGAGGAGGCAAACCTTGAGAGTAAACGTGTGGCCAAGAGAAAAAAGGGGTTTTCATGCCAATTATTCTAAACTGGCCAGACAGCTGAGCCGAGTCATGGTGGGTGGCTGCGTCCAAGTTATCAATCAACCAGGGTTTATTGAGTACCAATAAGTGGGCACAGGGTCGTGTGCTAGCTACTGCAGGGGGCAGGAAAGCAGCAGCGTTGTTACAGACTTACTGAGTTCAAGGGATAGAAAAATAAATGACTTGATTCCTCCCCCAAAAAGCATATGGAAGAGATGGGGAGGCAATTAGGTGTCATGTAGCTCCCTTTTACTTCCTGGGTGGTTAATTTCCCTCTTTTTTTCTTGAGAGATTTAACTATTAAGAACTCCTCACTCTGATATATTAGCCCTTTTAGCTGGGTGCTATTCCCAAGAGCCACAGGGTGGCTTCGACATAGTTTGGGTATTTAAAACGATGAACATAATTCCTGATGATATGATTAAAGAAGAGCTCGAGAACCCACAGCAGCCCTCTTGTTGTATGGAACACAACTTCACCTCCTAAGATTTTGTTGTTATGTTTGAAAGATACACGGGGCCTTAGTGACCACAGCAAAATCAGGACAGTGATAGAAGGGATGGATGCAGCATTAAAAAAAAACGTATCCAAGGAAAATGGAGTTACTTAATTTAGAGAGTAGATCGAGTGGTGGCTCATTCTTTCCAATATGAAAAATTAGCACATGTGGGATGGTGAATAGCTTTTCCGCATTTCATTCAAGTTATCGCAAGAAAAAAAAATGAACCTGAATTGTAGTAATAAGGATATAGTTGAAGTAGACTAGCATTTTTGACTAGCATGTTATCAGGAAGGCTTTGGAAACTCCCTTACTAGAATTCTTTAAGATTCTTTCCTTAATGACAGGTGTGGTGTAGTTCTGCTTGGAAACAATTAGAGAGCAAGATTAGGAGAGGGCTGGCCAACCCCAAGATTGTATGGTTAATGCTCCACTCCCCTCAGTTACTGGCTCATGCTAGGACCTCTCAGAAGCTTCTCCCAGATGACAATACTTTTTATGGAGCCCCACATGTTTCCTGTGGTGACATTTGGGAAAAGACTTGTGTATAATTTAAGCTGCCAATCCCAGGCATCCCTCATCTTTCCACTAAAGACATGTAAATCTGAGGACTGGGGAAGCTGACCTTGGAAATGGGCATGCAGCTCCTAGAGTTAGGTCCAGGAAAGGGTCTTAGGGAGAAAAACTTACCTACAAGAATGTGAGGAAGGGAGAGCATTAACAATCCTTTTTCTGTAATTATTCGTTCCCATTCTATGTACATCCTTTTCTATTTCTTCATCCTTTGTCTCCTTATAAAACCTGTTTTTATTTTTATCTTGACTTTTGCTAGGTTTTCTTTAAGATGAGTAAGAAATTGCTAGACTCCCTCAGTGAATCAGATAAATGATGCAGCTGGAAAACAGGCGTGAGTGAAGTATAGCCTCGCTCGTGTGTATTGGATGAACAGCTGTTTCTATTTGTGAAATCCACTGAGTTCTCAATGAGCTTATTACTTACTAGAATGTTTGCCGGACCCTAGGAATAAAGGTGTAAAGTATCTAAGTCATTGTTTGTTGGGTGTTGCTTTCCTTCTTGTGTTATCCCAGAGCAAAATTAGCATTTCTACCTGAAACCAAGAAAACCAAGTGTGACATGGAATAATTTTAAAATATATATAATCTATTAAATAGAAAAAGGTCTTGGTAATACTCAGTTCTCAAATCAGCAAGCCTCTTGGAGAGGGAACTTAAAGACGAGCGACTTTTTAGATGTGCCGAAGACGGGGTGAGAAGCCTGTCTTGTTGCAGTTCCTATGACTTGCCCAGGAAACAGGAGAAAGATGGAGCATGGATTTCTCCAGGGCATGCAGCAGGAATATTCCTTTTGGTAGATGTTATGATTTCTTTTCTCTTGAATTCCATTTCCCTAAGGCTTTTGATGAATTAAAGAAGGTGAAGTTGATGCAGATCCAGTTTTAGGCAGGTGTCAGGAAAGGACAGCAGGTGGCGCCAAAACATTATCTTAACTTCTTATGCTCATGGGGAAGACTGGAGGAGAGAGGGAAAGATCGATTCCTTTTTTGAACTGGGGATGAGGAGTGAGGGGTTGTCTACTCTGATGGTTGCTCAGGTAAGAAAGCCTTGTGGGCCCAGTGTCTGCTAGCTCCCTCGCACCCAGGGTCTATACCGCCAGGGCCCTGCTTGGCGAGAGGATTGGTGGGGAGAGGAGATTTCAGCAAATCAAAGGGCAGAAGAGAACTTTCTGTCCCTGGCAGGGCTGTGTGCCCTTTAAGGCCTGATTCTACCAGATGCCACCATTTGTAAGGCTCTTATCTCATTCTGTGAACTTCTTGTCCTTTCAGTGAATTGGTTCCTTCTGACAGAACTCCATCTTAAGGTACTTCTCTTGTTCTAGGACACTTTAAGGATAGATTTCTTTTTTTTGTCATCTGCCCCCTCCCCAGTTTCTCCAGAAGACTGAGAATGGGGTTCAGAGAGAGCGGTGTGGAGAATGCTGCCCTCTGGACTAATTTGACCTGGATATGCTGGTGGGGAGAGTGGAAGGGGGGTAAGGGAAGCTGGTTCATGAGAGGCTCTTTGGTTCTGGAAAGCTCCGTCAAGCGGTTGGACACCAGAGCCCAGTGTTAAGTCACCGGGCATCTGCCACAGCTCCGAGGCTGGCTCTGTGGCGTCCTTGCCTGGAGCAGGCACGTGCTCCCCCAGCCCCCAACTGATTCCCACAGCGTGGTCATTAGCCCTCTCCTGGCATTGTCCCTGACGCCCCTCATTTCCCCACTCCCTTCACAAACCCGCCGGGCTGTCTCCAACCTTCATTCCTTGAGCTTGTTCCTTGGGCCTCCCCCCTTCCCTGGGGCGGGTTTAAGGGCTGGGCGGAGCTGTCCGCCTGAATCCCCTGTGGCCCCTTTGGTTCCTGGTTCTATATATATCCCTGTCCTTCTCTGCACAGGGCTTGATACGGCTTTATGGGCATTTCCATCCGCTTCACAGGCACAGCCATCACAGAGGCGTGTTTCACCCGAGAAACCTCAGCGGAGCCTGGCCTGTGGCGGACTCAGTCTGGCCCCTGAATCAAGGCTCTCTTCTCTTCCTGCCCTCCCCCCCCCTCCCCCCCTCTCCCCCTCGACCTACCCCCATGTGAATAACAGAGCTCTGGGGAGCACTCAGCCTCATTGGCAGGACATTTTGGAACTGCAGAGACTCACGGAGAATTCTTAGTGTCCCTTTCTCCCCAGAGTCAGCTGGGGAGGCATGAAGCCTGGCTCTGACTTAGACCCCTGCCACAGGAGCCCGGCGTTTCTTGAAAAGGGGAGTTGGAGCCCAGTGGGTGCTGGCAGGTCCTCCTGAGGCTGATGAAGGGGAAGAACAGTCCATATGAACAGAGGCTGGAGGGGCTGTGGTCCAGGGGCTCATGAAGAGGGTCAGGAGCAGAACTGGGTCACACAAGTTCAAAGTGACCAAGGGAGGAATGTCTCAAGATGGTGACTACTCCCCAGGGAACTCCCTTTTGGCTCCTTCTCTGACCAGGAGATGAAACAGTGGAATTTGGTTTAGAAAGGGAAAGTTGGTGTAGAATAAAGGGGAAATCTGTTAAGCGGGCTGTAATTTGCAAGGAAAAGGAATAGAAACCCCTCCCTCATTTTAGGTTGTCAAACATCCCAAATAATCATACTGCTTATCATTTTTTGTAGCTCTTGAGGTCCAGGCCCTCTGGCTGCAGTCTTGTTGTGCGTTGGTATTTTCAAAGAATCTGTTGCCCCAAGTCTAGTGAAGAAGTGATGAAGCCGCTTTCAGGGCCAGGTAGCTAAAGTCAGAGCCTGGTGCTCTTTCCGCTGCACTGACCGCCTCCCCGACGTGCCCGTGAGAAGGTGACAACACTGATTCTGACTTAGCGCGTGTCTGAACAGTGTTACTCTTTCCCTTACTTAAAACCCCACATTTCCACCAGGTTCTCTAAACCGGACACCTGTGTTTACTTGAGACTTTCCCTGACATTCTGGCTGATTCTCTGAGCCTGGGAATCCCCAGGGTACCCGGCTGCTGGGCCGTGCCCATGAAGGGTGGGCACGTCTGTGTGTACATCTCTTTGTCTTGTCCACCTGAGCGCAGGCTGCTCACTGTCCTTGCCTCCAGGCCTCCATTCCTGGCTGAGAGACATCCGTCCGTCTGTGACTGCTGTCCAGAGTGGCCTGGCTGGGTATTTCTTTCCCCTGAAATGTTTACTGTTCTTTCGTGGGATTTCAGATTTCCATGATGGCGGAAGGCTTGTAAAATGCAAAGGTGGGAAGCGTTACTGTGGTGGCAGGAGCCCGGGCCAGGCCAGGTCGAGCCAGCAGCACAGACAGCTTTTATAATGGTGTGCAGGACTAGGAGGCTTGTAAAGGCGATGGAGGCAGATAGGGGGATAAATCATGCAAGCAGTGGGCAGGGTGGTGAGCCGAGGTTAGGAATTAACTTTGTGTTGGATGGAGCCCAGCTTGTGGGATGGGAAGAGAGGCCTCTCCTCTTTTCCTCTCTCAGCTCTGTTCTTTGCCTCTCCTTTCTGTTGGCCCTATTCACTGCAGGCTGTATGACATGTTTGCCCTAGCCTTTCCTGTCCCTCCTCCAAGTTGCCTGAACTAAATCAACAAGAGGGCACCCCAGAGCCTGGGGAAGAAAGTCCTTTATGCTTCTCTCCATCAAACTGCTTTGTTTTACTGTAAATGTGGGATGGAGGTGGCTGATCTCTTCTTGCTGACAGTCAGACATAGAGGTGCCTGCTTCCAGTGCCCTCCCAGTTGTCCTCATGTATCATGGTCTGTAGGTAGAAAATGGACCTGAATCCTTGAGGACCCTGGAGAAAGCAGACAATGTTCTTCCAGCTCCTCTGAGATTCCCCACCTTGATGTAGGGTCTTGCCTGCCTGAGAAGGTAGATCTTGCCTGGTAATTTTTGAGGAGTGTGGCAAATCCAGATTCCTTCATTCCGGGGTGGTCCTTGGGGATGGCACCTTTTTCTCATGGGCTGTGTGTGTTTTGCGTAGAGAAATGAGTAGGGAGCGGGAAAAATATAGAAAGAGGCCAGATGCACGGTCAGAGTGGACTTTGTGTATCAAAAGGAGAAGGGATTAAGTTTTCTCTAAAGTCTGGTGTGTGCGCACGCGCGTGTGCGTGTGTGTGTGTGTGTGTGTGTGTGTGTGCACGCGCGTGCGCATGGGGTGTGGGCTTATCGCAGGGACAGTGTCTATAAGCCTCTTCGGGTCCACATTGTGCCCCCTATGCTCAGTATTTCTCCTCACAGCCCTTTGTGTCATACTTTGCAAATTGTGGCTGATCAATACTGGCTTTTGATTATCTGCCTCCGCACGTGATCGGCAGCAGCCAGCCCCGCCCCCTGTGTCCCTCCCTTCTCCAGCATCTGTCACCATAAATGGTCCCTCTAATCATCACAGCTTTCAAGTGGATGGCTCAGCCCAAACGCGAGCCATTGACTGCATTTCTTCCTCCCCAGATCTGTAATAATAGCACTGCCACTTTCCTTTCTAATTAGGCCCTAATTGAAAACTGGTTGCATTTGGACTTCTCTTCTTCTGTTCTGCTTTTTAGTTCCAGTGGTGGAAAAACATTCAGCTGAGGTTTGGGTTTTTCCTTTCTCCCCCCCCCCTTTTTTTTCTTCTCCAAATCCTCCTCCTTCTTTTTAATATGGTGGGATTCTTTTGGAAATGCTGTCCCCAGCCCGTTGGAGCCCCGCTCACAAACCCCAGCCCTCTCCTAGAAGACCGGGCCTTTTCAAGTGGTTTGCGTTGAACACGTCGGAGGCCCCCAATGCCTGTGACAGTTTCTGTTAATTATAGAGGCTCTTTTCCCCTCTCACATTAGTCAAAGGAGTTTTGTATGTTTTAACAGCGTTTTCCCTTGGCTTGAATAAGACTCTGTTCAGACATTTCCTAGGGCTGGTGAGGCGGCAGCGCTCTCTGGTACCCGGTAGCAGTGTTTCCTTATTTGCTTCTCTAGGGGCTTCACAGATTACCCTGCAGGGATGCTTCCTAGTGTGCTTGAAATGGACTTGTTTCTGGGTTTAGAACAGTGCTCTAAGTCTGGGCCTCAGAGATGAGTAAATGAGCTCGTGTGTGTGGAGGTGATCTCCGAGTCTGCGGGTCTCTTCTCTGTGCTCTGCCCTGGCCCCAGCTCCACCCAGTCCCTGTGTAAGGCTCCTTGTCTAGTCCCTGTGGTTGGGTGATAGCAGAGGATTCCAAGGGACTCTGGCTTCCATTCGGCTTCCTTAGACCAGGGCGTTCTAAGTAGGCACATGATCTGCTGGGGGACTTCTCTGAGATCAGCTTCCCGGCTTGGCTGGGAGAGAGCAGGAGATCACAGAAACAGTATCTGACCAGAAATTCCACATGGGGCTGCATTTTGCTGAATGTGGGCAGCCTGAGTTAGTCTTGGGGGGGATCAGCAGACCTCACAGATGGACTGTGAGTAGCGGCCCAAGAGATTCCTCACAAGCAGAGCAGCCTTGGACTTGTCCTTGGACTTGTCCTTGAACATGGGATTGCTGGATAATGATCACTTGTCCCCTGTGGGCTTCATTGTTTTTCCAGGGATTTACTTAGCCATGAATTCTCCTGAAGCACATCTTGTTTTTAAAGATGGTTCATGTACCATTTTTCTAGCCTGGAAAGCACCTCGTCTGAGGCACTGATTTTATTTAGATGAGAACCTTGTGGGAAGAGGATCATGAAGAGTGACTGACTGGCAGGTTCTGTCTAGGGCTTCTCCTGTGTGCATCAGTGTTTAGAGTGAGGAGAATGGGCCTTTTTTGAGTATAGAATGAGTGACAGTTATCATTACAGTAACACTCATTTTCCTTTTCTAGAAGTATGGAGTAGTTGAAACTTTTATCAGTTCTGACTATTGCTTGATAGGTAAGGAATCTCAGGCTTACTCAGGGATAGTTAGCTAGCTCAGCTCTCCGTGGTTTGTGGAAGAAGGAACTAAGACCTAGAGACAGGTACCCACTCGCTCACAGGAAAGATGGGGGTAGAGTGAAGAGAGGGTTCTTTACTATGTTGGAAAAACTAAAGTCTCAGAGGTCCCAAGTGGCCAGCTCTGGAGGCATATCACTTATTTGGAGCCCCTGAAGAAGGGCAAAACCATAGAAAGAGGGTTATGAAAATTCAAATCAGTTCTTGGATCAGAATTCAAGGAAGCAGGATCCCCACAAGCAATATAACTTCCCCATTCTCCTCCCCTTTTCTTTTCTGTCTTTTTCCCCCTCCCCAATTTGTTTGAGTCTATGCTTAAGCACTTGTTTGGTACACGAAATGCAAAACCTCTCCCTGCCCTGTGACCACAGAGACTGCAGCGTTGGAAATTCTTCCTGAATTGCTGACCTGGTTGTGCTGTACATTGTTTATATTTTATGACACACGTTTAACAATATAAACTGTAATATATTAAGGTAAAACATTGAACCAGTGAAGCAGAGTCAAAAGATACTAGTGACATGTGTTTGGTTAGCATCCAGGAGGCAAAGGACTTGAACTTTATCGCTGCCTTTTTCATATGTGAAAGTGATAGACGCCTGTCTGCCCTGTGCTTTTAGGGATGAAAGCACAGTGGAGTGTAAATAGTGCCACATCAAGGCACAGGAGCTTTTGGAAAAACTGGGTGACTAATTTCAGAAAAGTCTTTTTGTGTATTTTCAAATACTTTGATTTGGAATATTTTCAGATTTGGGATTCTTGGTGGCATAAGTAGAGGGGGCTGTTATCATGCTAGACAGGTAAAGATTGGATTCAGACTTTTTTATTATTGTTAGCATTTGTCGTTATTAATCATAGAAGTCATGAGTGCAGAGATTGTATAGAAGAGGATGATGGTGTCGAGGTTTGAAATGGAACTAAGTTGCCAGTACCTGTGATATTTGTTCCTGCAAAGCCTCGGGTCTCCAAAGATCAAGCTTTCGGGGAAAAAGGATTGAGAAGTCCTTTCTTTCCCTTCATATCTGTACCTTTTGCGACTCCAGCGTTGCTTTGGGGCTCTTGGTCAGCAGGCTGGGCTGCCTGTTGTCTTACAGCAAAGAGAGGGCTTAGGTACATGCCTTTGGGAGGCTTTGGCAAGTCCAGGGGAAACTATTGCTCTCCCTTCTGACCCCCAACTTTGCTGTTAGAGAGACTGCAGTTTATTGCTCAGTTTGGAGAAAGGTACAGTTAGCTGGGGCAGAATTAATACGAAATAATGATTTGTATCTGTCTGTATGGTGTTATGGTTGGCAAAAAACTTGCACTTACATTGTCTTCTTTTGGTTTTCTGTGACCACTGCTTTTCTATTATTATCTCCACTTTACAGATGGGGGCACTCCGGTCTCTGGGTTTCCCAGGGTTGCATAGTGTGAGTAAGCAGCAGAGCCAGGATCCAGACCAGGTCAGTTTAGATTGTTCCATTGAGTTAAGTTGGTCACCTGGTCTTCTACCTTATGACTCTTGGTTTGACCAAGGGCCAGGGTTCAAAAGGATAAGCTCCCTAGTGTTCTCTTCATTCGGTTTCAATCTGTTATTTTCCTCACTGTTATTAGCAATTTTTTTCTCTCTGACACTTCCTTTTTCCTCTCTGTCCCTACTTCTCTGACCCCCCACTTTCAGAGACTGCCTTATTTGCTTTCCTAGAAATTCTTCTTTTAAGGCTTTCGGGAACTTTAACCTACCAGTAGTAACTGCATTTAAGAGTGTTTAAAATGTCTCCTGCCCTTCTCATTCATCCCCCACCCCCAAAGTGTGGCCTCGCCCCATCCTGCCATCGTGCCGGCCAAGCGCGTGGGGCAGCTGTGGTCAGTCCCATTTATAAAACTGGTAAATATGGGACCGGTTTCTGTCCCCTCCAAAGGTCAATATTTGTGCAGAGTTTAATTTTAACTTAACAAGCAGTTGTTTTCTGCAGCTGCCCTGGTGTGTTGTGTTGTGTGTGCTTTCCTTCCCCTTCCTTCCCCCGACTGTGTGTCTGTGTGCATCTGTGTTCACGCTGTAGACTTAGTTCTGGCTGTGGGAGCTGCGGCCCACTGGCATAGCCGGCTCCACCTCACGAAGAACATTTGGGCTGAAGGGAGCTAGATAAAGGGCAGTGGGCCCCGCAGGAGGACGGATTGGGGACCAAAAGTGCGATTTCCTCTTCAGTCATCCTAATGTCATTACCGTATCTTCCCTTGCCTGAGTTTCTAGAATGCAGGATTTGAGAGAACTGGCCCTTTCTTTTAAAATCTGTGCTGTTTCCCTACTTGGCTTTCTAATAGCAGCTCTTGCTTAAGTAAGATGGAGGGAATGGATAAGCTCATCTCTTAAGGCCTCTCCTGACTTTTAATATTCTATGATTTTATGAATAAGACAGCTTTGGACTGGGTATCAAGAGTACATTCTATTCCAGTTTCTGGCTTTACAGTCATTTAAAAAGTCACTCTTAAGCTAGTCATTTTTTCCCTCCGGTCCTTCGTTAAGGGAATATGACCTTTGTTCCTTACAAGAATTTTGTGTGGATGGGTAAGATTTTATTTAAAAGAACTTTGAGCTGTTAAAATAAAGAGAAATACTTTTAATACTCAGCTCATCTTCCCAGCCCCAGTCCCCTTTCACAAGTTATTTAAGTTTTTCTGCTTGTGAGCTTGTCCCTGGCTTGGACAATTTAGTCCAAAAGGCCGTCAGCCTGACTCTCCTGAGCCAGAGGAGTTGACACGCAGGGGAAGCTTCTCCGTGAACAATGGTGTGGGGGCTCCAGCCGCAGGGACCACCTCCCTCCTCTTCCTTGAGCAGACTACATGTGGCCCTCTTCGGACGTCATGCTTGCTGGTCTCGGCTCAGTGCTCTTCCGCAGACAGACACATCTGGGGGACTCCCTCTTCTTCCTTCAGGTCTCCTTTCATAAGCTGCCTTCCAGCTGAGGACTTCCTGACCACCCCACGTCCCATTTCATCCCCGCCTCCATTCCACCCACCTCCATTTTCCAGTTGCTTTCTCTGCTTGATTTTTCTTTTTAGCCCTTATCATTACCCAACATTCCACAGATGTTTACCTTTTTTTTTCTTTTTTTTTTTTGCATAGAAGAACTGGGGTGTAGGCAAGAGGTGTGGGGGTATGAGAGGATTCACCAAAGACAGTGGGGAGCAGAACAGGCAAATTTACTGAAATATGCTACTTTGGGGAGCAGCTGGTTAAGGGGAGCCTTGGGTGAGACAGGAGAGGTCTTCTATGCCACATGTGGATTAGCTCCCTGGCTGTGATTGAACTCGGGCCATAGCAATGACAGTGCTAAGACTTAACCCCTAGTCCACCAGGGAAACCCCAGATTTTTACTTTTTTATGATGTTGTTTTTCTCCCCTGTGAAGGCATGGATTCCCATTGAGGGCAGGGCTAGTTCTGTCTCGCCAGTGCCCCTGGATCAATGCCTGGTACACAGAAGCTCTCAAAATGGATCATTGATTACATGGACAGAAGGGAGAGAAGGAGGAGTAGGTTCCTTCAGCTGATGGCTCTTCACTGGGGGTACTTAACGCACAGGCCAGAATGATTTGGAGACCTTTTCAAACTATTCATAATCTTACAAAAAAATTCTGATATGTGTCCTTCAGCCCCCAAGACAATTAGGGATAATTGTACAGTGACCCGTAGTTCCCCATATGTGGTGTGTCTGCCCTGTGTTGGCTGGAAAAAAAGTTGAGAGCAACTGTCTTGGGCAGTGCAACAGGCCATCTCCTCCTCCCTTGCGAATTGCAGACATCCCAGCTAGTTGGAAAGAGATTTGTTCTTTTTCTGTCCTTTCCCTACATCACATATACTCCTCTACCCGTGCCTTCTTGCCCTTTCCTTTATTCTCAGTCAGACACCCCTGCCTCCAGCACGCAGCGCCGCCTGCATTGTGAGCGGTCGGTCGTAGGCAGCGGGACACAGAGGGCCCTTGATGGCAGTGAGCACTTCTTGTGACATCAGCTCTGCGGCTTTAGGGGGAAGGCTGTGGCTCTGCGTCCCCAAGGGAGGGGGCTGTTTTTCTCTTCTTGATCGTTCACGTTGGTGCCCGTCTGACTTATAAACTTTAATGGCCAGTTTTAAAGGTTACTGCCATGGGGCACCTTTGTTGCCAGTTTTAGTTTTTTAATTTGGAAACTTTTTTTTCCCCTTGTGGTCTTGGGAGGAAAGATTTGGGGCCATTTGGGACTGGGAATTGGTATTTGTGGGTGATGATGAGATAGCACAGCAGTCTTCTGGTTCTGGCTCCAAAAACCAGAATCCCTGGCATATTATCCAGTGGGCCAAATGAACCCCCAGAGGGAAGACTGACATTGGGGTGTATGGTCTTGGGCAGTATTGGCCAAGAGCATAGAAGGTTGGGAACTTGTTGGGATGAGAAGGATGATAACCATAGTTTGGGTCTCCAGAAAAGGAAGGAGACATCTCACTCTTATTTTAAGTTTCTTAACTCATCCTTTACCGCTAGTCCCAGTCTTTGCTCTGAATACGGACGTCATCGACAGTGGTCAGATTTAACTTGCATGAAGTAAAGCTTCAGAGAGAGCAAGAGAGTCAATAGTTGAGAAAGTAGCCCCATTGGTGGTTACCCCAGTGGAGCAGGGACACAGAACGAACAGAGCAAACTTCATTGAGTCTTTATGCCAAGTCTTTTTGCTAAGCCTTGTGCCTTTATTTTTTTAAAAAAAACTTTTCTCCACTCAAATAACGTCAGAGTCTCATTTGTCAAAAAATGGTCATTGCCAGTCCCAGAGTCATCTGCATTCCTAGGGGGAAAACTGCATTATAGAAAAATACTCAAATAACAGCATCTTGAACTAGAAGGGATTATTTATAGCACTGTAATGAAACCATCCTACATAGGGCATCTGTCCATAACTAAGAATGGGGGATTTGACATGTATTTGGTGGGTGCTAGAAAGGAGATTTTAGAAGTTTAATTCTGAGCACTTTAATCCTGGGTACTTTTCTTACTGTGGAGTAGTAATACAAATAAACGGGGTAATCTAACGAATAGACTCTGAGAAGAGGCAAGCAAACCAAACCATGGAGGCTTAGACACTCACTCATAGAGACCTTCCCTGACTGTTTGCTGGTGGGGCTTATGGCCAAGACCCATATCTTCCCTCTCCTAATGGGTCACTTGTACTCAGGGTTTAACTCTGGAGAATTCAGGAAAGCTCGCCTGCTGAAGGGAGACAGAGCACAAGAGCAGACCCCAGACCGTTCCGATGCCTCCACCAGACATAGGATACGGGGTCTTGTGTTCAGATCCTGGCTGTTCTTCCTTGGTTGGACAAAGCTGGATTTGCTTCTTGTTCCCTGTGTTGCAGGGCGGGGGAGGAGGTGTGGGGTTGGCTCGGGGCTGGGCCACAATTAGTGACCTGGAAGCTGGGCTGGGCACCCAGAGGCTATAAATAGCAGACATGGCGCAGTCGCTGAGCGGACCAGCCAGACTAGCCGCGTTTCAAGTGGTCTGGGTGGGATTTTTTTTTTCTGTTAACCATTTGTACATCTGGTTTCCTCTGTGTTGGTGGGGGCAAAGGAGGAGGGTGGGGTTGTGAGCAGAACCAGAAGTTCGTATGTGAAGTAGCTTCTTGGTTAGTTTTGCCATATGCGTGTCTTGGAGTTTCTCGCGTCCTTAGGACGAACAGGCATCAGGGAGGCAGAGTGAGGGCCTGGCATGTGGTCAGGGCAGTGCAGAAGTCCTGCAGAGCCTGTCACTAGGTGTGGTGGGTGTTACTGAAGAGGGAGAGAAGGGGCATCTCACATGAAGTCACTCAGATTATTTGGGAGCAGACTGGGGCATGTGGCTCCCCAGTTCTCATGAACTGTCCCTCTGTCCCCGCTGAGCCAATCTGCTGTCCTTCTTCCTTACAAGCCTTGCTCATTCTGCCCTCTGCAGTCCGTCTGTCATCTGCCCTGGATTTAGAGTCAGAATACTTTGGTTTGAATTCCATTTTTTCCACTTAATTTGATTTTGTGACCTGGACACACTATAGTATTTATGCTCCCTGAGCTTCTGTTTAATTCATTGATCAAGGAGCAGTTTGGAAAGAATACACCCAAAGACTCCTTCTAGCTTTTATCAGCCCATATATTACTTTTTGTCAGTCCATGTCTACTTTTCTTCTTCAGGAAGAAAATGCACCTCTGCCAGGAAGCCTTCCCTGACTTACCAGTTCAGTCTTACATTTCCCTTCAAAGACCATTAGCAGTAATAAAAATAGTTTGTGCTGTTTTCTGTTGCGTGTGTCATGTGTTTCTTTGCCATTATTTTCTTGCTTTTTTCACATATTTATATTTTGTCTCTTTGAGTCGATTACATGGTTCTTTGAAGCAGGAAACCACATGGTCTATCTCTACCACTCACACAGCATTTACTATTAATGTTGTAGGCCCCACTCAAGCCCACGAACACTTCCTGAGAGGCAAGCAGGCCGACTTGGAGTGGAATGGGAAATAGGGAGAAATGAATATGTTTTCAGAAAACTCCACTTTGAGAGGTGTCTTTGTTAGAGTAAAATGGAAAACAGCAAGTGAGAACGCAGATGGGAGATTTCATGCATTTTATCAAACCCTAGGAATCCGGTGCCGCTGCTTTGCTGATTGTCTTTCTCTTACCTTTCCTTATTTCATCTTCTCCTGTAGGTGCTTTTACTTATGGTGTAGTCTGCAGTCGTGGTTTTTTTGGGCGCTGAGTATGGAACTATATTTTGCATAATGGTAAAAGAACTTTCTGTTCCAAGCATAGGCTCTTTGTATTAGGTTTCAGTTCTTGTAGTTCAATAATCCATCTGTCTGTGGACCTCCTTTATGCCCAAGGATGAGAATAATAACACTTGCTGCTATCTGTGAAAATGTGCACGGCAATGTTGTCTTGCTTTTCTCTCTTGCTTTGCGCTCTCATCACAGGGCTTTGATCTTCCATGCTTTGTTTCATCCTTTCTCCTACTTTTAGCTCTTTGGACCAGGCTAAACAATTCCTCCCTCTCGGGTGTTTACACTCTCCCAATGTTAGCGGGAGGTTATCATGTCTAGTCTCAGACGTCACTTAGGCCATCTGCCTAGTTTAAAACCCCTAATCGCTCCTACTCATCCTTTCCTCCCCCACCCCAAGTCAGTTATATTACTCTTCCCAAGCTCCCTCAAACTTATCTCTACAGTTTTGGTACCAAAATGCCCAACACTGGGAACCAAGGGGAACAGCCCATGTCTCTATTTTCAAGGCGTGATGCTTCCCAGCCCTGGGATTTTAGGCAAGGAACTCAGTTTTGTTGTTATTGCCTTTCTTTCAGTTCGTGTGTATAATAAACATTTATTGAGCACCTATTATATACCAGCTTCTTGTTACACACCAAGAACATTATTTGATTAAACAGAAGACATTTCAGTACTTACTGCTTACAAAGCATCATTAGAAGGTGGGGATTTAAGAATAACTGAATCCACTTATAATGTGATTACTAGTAAGTGACCCAGTTTATAACCTAGAAGGACCAGACATGTGTGTCCTGAACTACAGTGTGGTCCAGAGTGAAATGGGAGCAAATGTAGGTCCAAGTAAAGTGCTTTGGAAGAAAAGTATAAAGAAAATTTCATTTTTGAAGGAGTTAAGGCTGTGGGCAGTGAAGGGATCAGGAAAGATTTTGAGAAAGAAATTTGAGCTGGACCTTGAAGCATACGCATTTCCCTAAGTAGAGAATGTGGAAAAGGATATTTGAGTGAACAGCTTTCATTCTTGCTTCCCATAAACGTTTCTTGAGAGAAGGGAGAAAGGGCATATTAAACAACAGCACTCTTTCCTTCTTTAAATATTTTGAGTGACTGCTATGTGCCACACTGTTCTAAATGCAATATTAGAACAACGACCAAAACAAAATCCTTGCTCTCATAGAACTTACGGCCTCCTGAGCTGTCAAGGTAAATGTGGCCTTTTCGCCCTGTCCCGTTGCTGTTATCATTCCCCTTGCTTCTTGCTGTACTAAGTCCTTGGAACACACAGAATGTCTCTTAGCTCTCTGGGCAGCATCATCTTCTCTGGTGCCTTCTACATCTTTCAAGATTGTTTCTTCTTAGCCAGATTTTGGATAGGTCAGGAACTGAGACCAGATTCTCCACAAGTCTCAGCAGTGACAATTGTGACTTTCTTCACAAACACCCCATCTTTACAAGATTATTAGTGTCTGTCTCAGTGTTAATTTTATGACATACTCCCAAAGGCTTTGAAAATTGATAATCTTCATATAACAAGTGGTAAGTATTAAACTACAAAATGTTATTAACCAGAATATCCCCTTCTTAATCAAGCTCGTGATGGACACTCACGTGATCATGTTTACTTGAGCTGAACTGTGTCCATTTCCTTGTTACTGCGCTCATCTCAGGGCCCATCCTCTGCCCAGCTGATGTGTGTTTCTGTTTTACCCATGGTCTCTTCATGGCTTTGGGCCATTTTAATTTGGTCAAGTTAAGCCTTTCTTCCCAAGTCTGCAATTGACTTTGCCTCAATTCTAAGAGAGGCTGACAGTAGGAATGAATCCAAAATTCCATTCATTTTATATTCACCACATCTGGGTTTCTTTTAGCATCATTTTTCCCCTTGAGAACATTTTCAAGGTTCTCCTAATTTTCTAGTTTTTTTGGGGGGGTGGGCAAGTGCGTATGGGTTGTCTTTTGAAAGATTACTAGGAAGTTTCCAGGACTGGTTATCTAGTCTTGAGTGTATTTATGTATACCCCTCTTCCCTACCACCTTCTCTAGTTTGGTAAAATCACTTTCCTTCCCCCTCTCCACTCACTGTGTTGATGTCCTCTTCTTGAGACCTGAGTTGTGGGTGATTACTGTTCTCTGATCCCCTTTGTTTCCTAGGGAATCCACTTATTCTGCAGAGAGCAGTCTTGATGCATCTTCCATAATCTTGTAAGGGCACACTCTAGGTAGAGAGTGGCAGTTGCTTTCCTGTCTCCTGATTTCATTTCGGCTGCTACTCTAGTTTTGTCAGTTCTGGAGACCTCTAGCTGGACTTCTGCGATTGTCAACACTATTTCAACCACTAGGGGAGCTCTTTTGGCCTAATTGTAGGGAGGAGGCTCTCTTTTCCCTTGGTCAGTCTGTATCTGGCCTGGGGCTAGCACATTCAGCCCTGCAGATGTGAGGGCTCCAGTGAGTTTATGATGGAGCACTTGGAGTCGTGCAGCACAGTGGCCCTACCTTAAGTTCAACCAAGACAATTCCATTGTTTTTTAAAAAGCTTACAAAAAAACAGAACCAAAAATACAAAAACCAGATTCAAAAAAAAAGTTTAGGATTAGGGCCTCCCTGGTGGTACAGCGAGTTACATCTTGGCCTTGAAGCTGTCTGCAGCTGATGCAGCACGAGTTTGATCCCCAGCCAGGGAGATTCCCACATGGCACAGCAGACCTCTCCTGCCTCGCCCACTGCTTCCCTCAGCAGTGTACTTCAGTCGATCCGCCTGTTCTGCACCCTGCTCTGTCTCTGGTGAATCCTCTCACCACCCCACATCTCTGGCCTACACCCCAGTTCTTGTCTGCATAAATAAATAAATCTTTAAAAAAAAAAAGTTTAGGATTAAATTCTTCCTCTGCTATCTTTCATCATGCATACAGATAAGCAATTTCTATTTAACAAACATCTTACATATATATGTTCTGGAGTTAGGCTGATCTGAATTTGAATCCTTGTTACCACAATTTACTGGTCATACAACTTTGGTGGAGCAGGTGACTTGTCTAAATTGGGGCTCCAGAGTCAAGGTGGTTGGGTTCAAAACCTGTTTCTATTTAGTAACTATGAAACTTCGAGAAAATTACTTAACCCGTCTGGCAGTTTTGTTTCGTATGAATTGGATCTACTTAGCTTCTGTAGAGTTAATGAGGATTCGATGAGATAATGTTCTTAGACACTTTTAATAGTGCTTGACACATATCTATTTAGCAGTTCAGTATATTTAATAAAGATAGTTTCTTTTTGGTTCAATGTTTACACAAAGAAATGAATTTGAAAAAGTTTTCATTCTTTTTAAATTGGCATATCCTCCTCTACCAAAACAAAGAAAACAAAGGAGTTCACATTAACATAAATATGAGATCCACTTCTGTCATTTGGCAGAAATTAAGGTGGTTTATTATAGCTTTGACCAGAGTTAAGGGAGTTGGGTACTCTGTACAATATGGTGGGTAGGTAAATGGATATATTATTTTTGGATGGTAACTTTTTGGCGGTATCAGATACAACCTTAAATCCAGCAGGTAGGTACATAAACTATAGATGCCAGATGTGAAGATTAAAAAAATAAAATTAAACACCAAAAAAATGAAGATGTGCACAAAGGTTTCAAGGAGGCATTGTTTATAATAGGGACATGTGGAATGAATTTAATTATTTCATTGTAAATATGAAATGATTATGGTTTATCCACACAATGAAACCACCAAAACATGTGAGGTAGACTTGTATATGCCTTGAAAAGGTGGCTGGATTATACTATTAAGTGAAAAAAGCAAAATGCACAAGAACGTCTATAATATAGTCCCATTTGGGGCTGGGGGAAGCTACCTCTGTGTGTGTCTGTTTATGTAACCGTAGAAAAATCTAGAAGGATACATACAGAATTGTTTATAGTGGTTATATCTGAGCAATAGGTTGGAGGTGAAGAGAGGGGGGCTTCTGACCTTTATACTTCTGTAGTGTTTAAATTTAAGTCATTTTTTTTTCTTTTGGTAATTTTTCAAAAAGGACGTAAAGGAAGAAACATAAATGGAAGCATTGACCTTGCATCAACTCCTTATCCTGGTAGAGTTCTTTGCCATTTCTTGGTGTCACTTGTCATCACTTTGGTCCTGGGGTCTCTAGTCCAACTTCCTTTCCTCAACCCTGTATCTGGCTTTGGGTGGGGGTGGGGAAATTCTATTCCCTTTGGGAATTGGTATTCTAATCTTCTAGAGTGTGAGCCCTAGATCAGGTCCTCTGGATTTTGGATATGTTTTGTTGCTTCTTTAGAGCCCCTATTAGATCAACCTAATTTCTAATCCTCTAATGAGGAAAGCACTTTCTTAATTGTCCCCATGAATTCTACTTAGGACTTTAGGCCTCTCTTCCCTGCCCTTACGCAAGCTTTACCTTTCCTGAAGGTTTCATTACCTCCAGAACTCCTACAAATTCTGTTCTCTCCTGATAGATTTGTGTCTGGTTGAGTGATTTCCTAATATTAAAACTGGTACTATTCTTTGATTCTTTTGTTCTAGACTAGTTCTAGGGTTGGTAATCGCAGTGACTCCTAATGGTGTGTGCCCTATTACTTGCAAATACTTACCTGTGTCCATCTTTCTTGCCTCAATAATAAGCCAGTACCTTAGAGAACCTTCCACTGGATTCCACCTCCCAGTTTGAGGAACACCTCTTGGTACTCCCCCATTCTGTCCTCTTTTCCCACCCTTCCCCAGTGCCTGAAACTTCTGTGTGCCTTGTGGAATTAATAGCACATTGTCAGCGAAATCTTCTTTGTCTTCAGTCTCTGCTTCGAGCAGTCATTTCTCTTTCTTGCCCAGAACCTGGCTTCCCCCAGGGATGCTTCTTTTTCTGCAGTCCTCTCACATGGTAGCTGTTTCCTTCTGTCATTGTCCTCTTACCACTGAATATGGTGTCCTCTTGGCTTCAGACTGCTGCCTTCTGACCGTTCTCCTGCCCTCTTCCCTAAAAGTCCTGACTTTGACTCCCGTGTCATCAGATGACATCAGCCTCCAGGCCTCATGTTGTAGTGCCCTGTGTCACTCCACTCACTTTTTGAGGACTTTAGCTCCTGACTCACTGCCACTTTCTCCAGTCTGCTCTAATTATCGTGACTTCTGCTCTGTGCCACTTGCTGTAGACATACCCCGGAACAGTGGTTCGCAGGAAGGGGAGGTTTTACCCTTAGGCAACATTTGGCAATGTGTGGAGACATTTTTGGTTGTCATAATTCAAGGGGTACTGCAGGCATCTACTGTTGTCAGAGAGCATCCAGGGATATGCTCAGCATCCTGTAGTGCACAGGATGGCCCCCGCAATGACAGACTGTCTCGCCCAAAGTGTCAATAGTGTCACTGTTGAGAGACCCTACTCTAGACTTTATCATCACCCATAATTGCAATCCCTTTGTAACCTCAACTTTATACATCCTGTCTTCCAACCACTTCCTCTTCTTATGGTTCCAACTCTCTTTCTCTACCTCAAGTCAACATTCCTTTAAACCCGCAGAGACTTCTAGGCCACTGATGTTACCCTCCTTTTCACTGTCCTGACTCTTGATGTTCTGGTTCTCTTCCTTATCCAGCTCCTGTGGTCAGTCACTATAATCACTGTCTTGCAGTCCTGATTCTATTGCTCATCTCTTGTGTACAGTTAAACCCAACTTCTCTACCTCTTCAATACACAACTAAACGGAGTCAGAAAAAAACACTCTCACTGACTAACTTCAACTTAAATTCTTGACCACGAACCTCAAGTGAGCCCTAATGCTGCCCAGCAATCATGTTATATGTCCCTAATCCATTCACTCTCCTGATCATTCTAGATGGCTCTTTCCTACTTTTTTCCAGCCCCATCAGCTTAACCTGCTTCCTATTTTGCTGGTGGGGGGATGGGAGAATTGGTGTGGGAGTGTGTGGAAAGAATCAATCAGAAATGGACTTTTGCAGACTTACAAAAGTATTTCTGCTTACTGCTAACATATACACCCTCATTCACTGCCTTTCCACCGGTATACATAGATAAATTAGCCCCTGACTCTCTAAGGGAAGAACCTCCACCTGTGGGCTAGTCAGCCCACAAGAAAACCTATTGAGGAAATTACTCCAGTAATTCTCTCTGTCTAACTTTTTGTGTTCCACAAGTTCATCATGTATAAATGTATATAAATATGCTGCTATTTTTCCCATCTTAAAAGTCCTCCTCATCACACCCTGGTTTGTCCACCAGTTCCTACTTCTGCTACATTTGCTGCAAAACCCCTTACAAGAATCACCTGTTTTCATTGTGTTCAATTCTTCTCTTCCAGTTCTATCTTAAAACCATTTCAGTGGGGTTCAGTGGGGTTCAATTCTTCTCTTCCTGTTCTATCTTAAAACCATTTCAGGGGTTCACACCACTACTGCTGTTCCTGAAAGGGTCACTGCTGACTTTCCATTGCAAAATCCAGTAGTTCTGGGTTCTCATCCAGTTTGTTCTACAATCAGCCTTTGGTGGTCGGTCACCTAGTCCTTGCACACCTCTGATCTGCAGAGCAGTGCACTCTCCTGGCTTTGTTTTAAACCTGTCACTTCTTTACAGCCCCCTTTGCTGATCCTCTTCGTCTGAATGTCTTCCAGGTAGCCCCTGCTTTGCATTCTTCTTACCTGCATTCACTCTGTTGGTGATCACATTCGTTCTTGTAGCTTTAAATATCATCTCTATGTCTTTATCTCCAGCCCAGATCTTTCTGCCAACCTCAGACTTGTGTTTCTAACTGCTTTTCATTTAATTGAAAGTCAAATAGACATCGCAACTCAACATTTAAAATTGAACTCCTGGGCCTCCCTGGTGGCTCAGTGGATTAATTCGCAGCACTAGGAAGCTATCCACAGCCACTGCAGCATGAGTTCGATCCCCAACCAGGGAGCTTCCCACATGGCGCAGCAGACTTCTGTCTCACCTGCTGCTCCCCTCGGCAGTGTATTTCAGTAGATCTGCCTGTTCTGCTCCCCACTCTGTCTCTGGTGAATCCTCTCACCACCCCCACACCTCTGGCCTACATCCCAGCTTGTATGCATAAATAAATAAATCTTTAAAAAAATAAAATAAAATTGAACTCCTAATTTCTTCTCCCTCTCCACTATCTCCTAAGCCTGTGCCTCCTGGAACCCTTACTGATGCCAACTCTGTCCTTCCTTCTGCTCAGGTTAAAAGTCTTGGAGTCATGTTTAACTCTTGTCTTTCCCTTCTACCCTACATCCAATCCACCCAGAAATTATGTTGGCGCTTCTTTTAAAATGAACACAGAATCTACTGCCACTTCTACAGTCTTGCTCTGAGCTGCTGTCACTTCTTGCTTAGATGACTACAGCGGCCTCCTAACTGGTCGCTGTGCTTTCCCTACTCTCCTCCTGTCTGTTCTCAGCATAAAAGCTGGAATGATCTTTTAAAGTTCTGAGTCATTTGATGCCACTTCTTTGCCCAAAACCCTGCAATCGATTCCCATTTCACTTCAAGTAAAAACCATCTCACCACGGCTTACAAAGCCCTAGATGACTACGCCCCATAACCTGTCTGTCCTCACCTCCACAACCTCCCTCTCCCTCACTTCACTGTAGCCACATTGACCCTCTGACTATTCTTTCAACACACGGGGAACGTCGTGCCTGAGGCCTTCACATTAGCTATTCCCTTCTTTCCAACACTTGTCCCTCAGCTATACATAAACTAAATCTCTCAGGTTCTTCAAATTTTTGCTCAAATGTCATCTCATCCAAGCCTACCCTGACAAGCCTGCTTCAAATTGCAGTTCACCCCTCTTTTCTTACCCGCCTCACCCCTTAACTTACATTTCTTTTTCTCTTTTTCCCACAACACTCAACAATCTCTAACCTACTGGCTATAATGTTGATGGTTTTCCACCCCTAAAATGTAAGCTCCCAAGGGCAGGAGTTTTTGTATGTTTTGTTCACTTTTGTGTTTCAATGACCAAGAACCAGACCTGGAATATAGACGGTCCCCAAGAAAGATCCGCAACTTATACTCGCCTGGTTTTAGGTGTGATCACAGAGCACAGGTGACTGGCAAACTGGGTCCATGTATTGCAATATCACCTTTGTTTCCAGAATCATCATCAGCTCTTCCACTTGCTCAGGTAGTCTTCTCGTGGGGGACCAGTCTTGCAAATTTCTACCAACCTTTTGCAATAAAGAATTCAAAGTTTTTTAAAAATTACATAAGTAGGGCCTCCCTGGTGGCGCAGCGGTTGAGCGCTGCTCTGTGGAGCTGTCGGCAGCATGCGATGCAAGTTCGATGCCCAGCCAGGGAGAGTCCCACATGGTGCGGCAGACCTCTCCTGCCTCGCCCGCTGCTCCCCTCAGCAGTGTACTTCTGATCTGCCTGTTCTGCTCCCCGCTCTGTCTCTGGTGAGCCCTCTCGCCACCCCACGCCTCTGGCCTGTACCCCAGCTTGTATGTATAAAATAAAATAAATCTTTAAAAAAAAAATTACATAAGTAACAAGAAGTAACCCTCTCACTTTCCTTCTGCCCGGAATTGCTTAGAAAGAAGGAAATCTTAGAAGACCAGGCTTGCTGCTTCCCTGAGTGTCCCTCACACAGTTTCATTCCTTCATTTTTAGGCTTTGGGATCCAGTTTTAGGAAATATTTCTGTATAAGGCAGAATATTCAGGAGCCCTTTCGTAGGTGATTCTCTCTCTCTCTCTCTCTCTCTCTCTCTCTCTCTCTCTCTCTCTCTCTCTCTCTCTCTCTCCCTCTCCCTCCCTCCCTCCCCCTCCCTCCCCCATCTACATTTTATTGGGCCTCTTATTCTCTGCCAGCTTTTTAAAACATCTCTTCCTGGAACCCAACCCAGATATAATTTAATTGATACATTCATTGCTTCTCCAGCTTTCATCTGGTTTTCTGCCTTTAGGACTCTGTATTACCTCAGTGGAAATGTTTCTTCCTGTCCACCCTGAAAGCTCTTTCTGCATTATTCTGGTGATGCTACCTCCCCTGCTGCATCTCTAACAGAGACCCTTCCCCTCCTCTAGGAACTAGATCCCAGACCATCAAGAACAGGACTGAGAACCTAACCCCTCTGTGGACACTGCTCTCCCTAGAGGCTCTTGGCTCCCAGCCCTGTGGTGAGGGTCTTCTTGAGCCACATCAGGCCTGGGCATAAGGAGTTGGCAGAGGCTAATAAGTCTCCATAAACTAAGGTTTCGATTGGGTGGGGATGAGGTGGACAGGAGTGAACTACTAAGTGTGATTCAGGTGTGATGCGTAGTCCTGCATCGTAGAGACTGAGAACTGGGTCTGAGGTCTGCAGTAGTCGGACTCTCAGGAAAAGACAGACTCCCCAAAATCTGGAGACCTGGCCTGCTGGTCCAGAAACACACAGAGGCCCTGGTCTTTTTCATCTTTACGCTCTCGTTTAGGCTCTCATTTCCTTCTCCTGCTCTGCTTTATTCTTCCACAGGCCCTCCAAAGGCCACATTGGCAGTTAGGGTCAGTGGGAGTGGGAAGGAAGAGAGCTGACTTTGCCAAGTGTTTTCTTAGCCTTTAGCCCATGTCCTTTTTAGGAAGGGACCTGCAGGTCCCTTTCACATCCCTGGCCAGCGTTCCCTTCGATCTTCCTTTAGGTGCCCTTCCACTCCGGCCAGTGGCCGTTGGGGTGGAGTGGTGGGAGGATTGTTAGTCCCTGGGGTAGGAATCAGAGGGAATAAAATTCCTCTCCTACCCTCTTTCTTTGTTTTGGTGGGTTGGAGGGCCAAAGCCTTGACAGATCATGTTTTATTATCAGCAGGTGCTCAGGAGCCCTGTAACCAGAGCCTAGATGTGGTCCTTTCTTCATCCCTCACCTGGAGATGAACCCTGGAGTAGCTGTTCTGTTCCCTAGGGTCAGCCTGGTGTCAGGGCTGTCTGTTCCTGCCTCCTAAGTGAGCTGAGATAGGGGATAAGCAAACTCAATGGGAATCTTAAACCCACGAGATTATGGCTTCCTGCAAGGATGTAGAGTATATCAGTTAGGAAATGCTAAATTAAGTAACTAGGGCAGACTCTGCTCAGGGAAAGCCAAATCCAAAAAGCGTGTGAGATGCACTATACCTGGAAGTGATCTAGACACTTTAGAGTGCCTGGACTATAGCCAGGAGAGAGGACAAAGGCTGCAAGGGTCCCGGGCTTAGGGCCCAGAAGCCTCAGGAAGGAGCTTCTGGCATCAAGCTTGATCACATCTGTTTAGGGAAATTTCCTCCTAAAAGGCTGTCTTGTGACCTCTGCAGGGCGCACTTCTCTCCCTTTCTCCAGTCCCTTTCCACACTACCCACCTTGGCTCCCACATGGTGCTGCCATGTTCCAGTTTTGAGTGAAGGTCTGACTTGAATATCTCTTTACCTCCGGTTTTACTCCTCCCTCCCTTCTTTTTCCCTTGACTGCCTCAGCAGGTGTGCTTAATTTCCCAGGGCACTCGATTTTAGAGTCCTCACTGGACACGTTCAGGTCATTCTTCCATCACCACTGCAGCCCGGGGGCAGGTAGGTGCCCTGTTGTGAGTGTTTTGATTAATCTGGTGCCACATGACTTGGGGTTAGCGATTGACCTTCTAGCATTTCAACTTCCCAACCCTGCAAAAGGCTAGTCTTCTTGACTTCCTGGAAAGCGACTTACATTCAGAGTTTTTATTTCTGGACCCTCAGACTCCTTGGAATCTTTGCCCTTCTTTAAACTCAGAGTCCAGAGCCCAGTCTCTGGCATGTGTCTCCAGAGTGCTTCCTTCCGGGCACCTGCTGAGCTTGGGCTTCCAGAGTCACTGCAGATGCCGTGTTAAATAATTTTCGCTTTTTGATTTGGATGTTGATTTGGTTTTCCTGTGTCTTTTAAAATATTTTCACTATGAAATATTTGCTACACACAAAAGAAAATGTACGAACTATGTGAGGCTTAAAGGGTAATAAACACCATGTGCCCGCTGCTCGCTGCATTTTGGGGCCATATCCAGCCCCCCCATTCCCTTACTTCTCTACTGTTCCACCTCAGTGGGATCAAAAACAGTGGGAAGAGCAGCTGGTGAAGGCCTGAGGGTCATTCTAGCCCCCTCTGCAGAGTGGCCCCAGGCCTATATGGGTCGCGCGGGAGGAGAGGCCCTGAGCACCCTGTTATTTGTAGCAGGAAAGCTGTTTGGGAGTTTATCCCCCTTGGCTTTTCCCTTCCCAGTAAGACAGAACGTCTAAGATGCCTTTTCCTGGAGGACCTCTGTCAGCTTTGGTTTCTTCCTCCAGTCATTTCTACCTCCCTCTAGCCCTGACCCTCCGTAACCTGAGGGCCTGCAGCAATTCTGACTGTCCCCGGACTTCTGTATTGATTTCTCCTCCTGCTCCATTTGTTCTGGCTCCTCGGAGCTCAGTATCTATATTGATAGAGGTTTGCTGCCAGGGTTAGCCACATGGGCGAAGGAAGGCAGCTCTCCCTCCTCCCGGGAGGCATTTGGTGTTATTAATATCTTCTACAGCGAATTCATGGAAATCAGCAGCTCTGGGCTTTACAAAATTGAGATTGTATATACTCTGATATATTAAGGAGTTTATAATCCAGTAGGATGTTAATATTCACAAATAGACATTGTATATTATAAATGTGTTCCAAGGAGCTCATTAAAATATTTAAAGTGTTAGCTCATCGATTAATTCTAAAGTGGCATCTCCTCAATTAGATTGAGAATAAAGGGACACAGGAAGTCGATGAAAAAGCTCAGCAAGGCACCTCTCAGAACCTCATCTCAGGGCGCTTAGCCATGCCTTATAGGAGGAGAAAGCCATCTCCTCTTTCTGGGATCTCAAATACCTCATCTCTGCCCCTCATTCGGCCCCACTGGCTTTTGATTTCTGCTCCCACAAACCCGACTGACGTGAGGTGTAGGCTTGCTTGGTTTGCTAATCTGACTAGCTGTACGTGGCTTTCTAGGTCAGCATCCATTGTTATCAGGTAAGAGTCTTTGTGGCAAGAGTGTGTTACCTGGGGCCCGTGCCCGCCCCGTCCCCCCTCCACACCCCCGCCTGAGAGTCCATGCTCAGAATCCAGCGTTTCGGAAACTGCATAGGGAAAATTGCATCTTTATTTTCATCGACCTGTAACTGAAATTTAGCATTTCCTTCATTTATAAATGCAAACAACAGCCCAGCAGGGCATGAGCAGTAACTGTGACCTTGTCACCCATGGAAATCCTAGATATTTTCATGTCATTTATAGCTGCTGCCAGTGCCACGCAGATAGTTTGTGCCCATCGCCGCTTGGCATTATGGCATGACGAGACCCACTAGCAGATCTTATAGTTTAATGTGTCAATAAAGGAGCACCAAAAGTATTCCATTACTGATTTTTTTTCAATATTTGAATTAATTGGATTCCTTTGTAATCCTATATATTTTATTTTATGTATTTAAAAGGGTCTCCACCCTTCAGTAGACTGCCAGAGGAGTCCATGGCACACAAAAAATTTTATAAAAAAGAATTTATGCTTTATGACTTTTGGGTCATATATCTGATGGAGAGACTATAGATTGGCCTAGGGATTGGGGTCTCTTAGCCTAATTAGCTGGAGCCTGGAGATTAGGGTCCCATAGTATAGGGATGACTCCCTAGTTTTACCCTTTCAAGGGGGTCTGTGGGTAAACACTTTCAAAGAAGGAAGCTTAGCTGAGCTGGCCATCTTAGTTTACTTTACAGTGATTTGTATTTGATATAGAGAACACTTTTCTTCCATAATTGTATTATACTATCCATCCAGAAAATATGTAATGTTGGTCCTCAAAGGAATCAGGCTGTAGAGTGTGAATCGATCGATATAAATCTACAAAATGCTCTGCTGATGGTACTCAGAAACTTTATACTATTATGGGAAGAAATCGCAGTTAGTGAGTGAATAATAGCAAAATTTTGATGTTGTGAAAGAAACCTCCCTCCTCCCTCCATCATGGATCCTGGGAGAATGACTCTTTCCACGTCCGTTTTCTCTAAATGATCATGTTGAGCCAGTTACGAATGGTCTCAGTGTATTTATCTAGGGTATGCAAATCCTTACACCAGGAGAACAAGCTGATAATACCTGCTCAGAGAGAACAAACGGAGATCAAGATTGAGGACATGCATCTTTCTGGCCTGGGGCTGCCTTAGAAATTTGAATGCAGAGATTTCCAGAGAACCTCATTTTTCTGGGACAGCCGCACACAGATTTTGCTGCAAAACATTGTTCCTCACACGACACTGTTTCCTATAGGTCCTATAGGTCCATCATTAATTCTGATCGATCCAGCAGCATTGATTTGGGCTGAGGCTAGATGTTGACTGTTCCTGTGGATTTCTCTCCTACTTTTGAGTCAGCATTCTGTTCCGATTTAATGGATATGCCTTTATCCCAGCCCCTCACTCTCCAGATCATTCCATGGCTTCTGTTTGCCTCTAGTGTAGGTTAAGAGGAGGGAGTTTAGGGGCGGGGCTCAGAAATCCCTGACAAAGATGAAAAATCCTGCCTGCTTTCTGCTGTTCTCTCAGAGAACACCGTGCATAGACCTGTGTCATAGAACTGAACGTATTTTGCTGAACCCACAATTATTCACTTGTTTCTTTGGACCTAGAACAGTCTGACACAGAGAAGATGCCAAGTAAGTGGTTCTTAAATGACTAAATGCATTTGTTTCTGTGACTTGAGACTTTCCCCTAATTCTGCTTTTAACACATTACCTCCTGTTAGGATTTATTCCTTATTTACATGAAGGGGTGTGTGTGTGTGTGTGTGTGTGTGTGTGTGTGTGTGTGTGTGTGTGTGTGTTTGTACACACTTACCCTTGTTCATTTCATAAAGAATTTGAAGCAGTTTTTTCATTAACCCCTTGAATTTTATCACCTCTCAGTTCTGAAAAACAGGACTGACCTATCCCCCAAAGACTTTGCAGCAGGAAACACTAGGGTCTCATTCAGCAGCTCTATACCGCAGACTAGCTTTAGCAGGAACAGCCCTTGGGATGCAGTCTGACTCGGTGGCAGGGAAGGTTCGACAATGGGAAGCGGCCATCTGAGAATCTCTAGGCGCTGAATCTGAAAAGTGCTGAGCACTCAGCACTTAGAGGTCCAGTTATTCCTTCTCCGGGGACTTAGGAGGGTCTGGCCCTTCTACCCCCATCCCTCACCCCAGCCAGCACATCCCTTACCTGATGCTGACTGTTCTTGCTCTGAGAGTGCTGGTGTGAACAGCTTCATGTGGACAGAACTTGCAGAAATGGCTCTTAGTTGCGCTGTTTGCTGCAGCTTTCACTTTCCTGGGTTATGAGCATGGGAGTCTGGAAACTGTGAGAGGAAGAAGTGAGAAGTTCTCAGAGGGCTAGTCTTTTATTTCCTGGACTCAGTGAGAGAGTGCCAGTCAAGAGTTTATACTAACTGAGCAAGGCAGAGGACAGTCCTAGGCAGAATTGGAATAAATTTCTATCTAAGCCTGCAGCAAATATAAACTCTAAGCTCCATGAGGGCAGAGGCCATTGCCGCACCCCCAGACTGAATTCCCAGCACACACTTCAGAACCTGGCAAATATTTGCAGAATGAACCTGATCTCTAGGAACTCACAGTCTACTCGGGGAGATAGGAAATGAGTAAACCAATAATTAAAAATTACTGTAGTTATTTTTGGGAAAAAGAATAGAGTGCTACAGTAACAGATACTTTAGATGATATGGTCAGGGGACCAGAAGCATTTAAAGTGAAACCTGAAAGGTGAGAAGGAATCAGCAGCTTGAAGAGCAGGGAGAGAGGGATATAGAGGAGATGCCCTTAAGCCAGTGGCCCGTTGGTAGTAATGCTGGGGAGGAAGTCTGCAGGCCTGTTTATCTAGATTCTTGTAGGTTATTTGTAGAAAAAAGAAGGGTCTACTGTTGATTCAGGGTGAGTGTATTCACCGCTGCCCCCACCCCACACCGTTCCTTACATATCCAGCTTTGTTTTATAATGCACTAGACCTGCTGGTGTTGACTGGGAATCAAAGGCTCCAGTGTGTGACTGGCCTTGAAGAGCAATTACTTGTTTATGTGTCTGACTCCGCGACCAGACTACGAGCTCCTTGAAGGCAGTGGACTGCATCTTATCCTTAGGACACAGTGGCACGCTCTCTGGCACACTTGACAATTTTGAGAAGTGACTGAATTAAATAATAGTATTGATAGTTAATATTTACTGAACACTGTCCATGTGCCCAGCAATGTCGTGAGCGCTGCACCTGAATGATCTCATTTAATCCTAATAATCCTCTCTAATGCAGGCAGCCTATTATTCCCACTAGGCAAGTGGAGAAACTAAGGCTTAGAAAGATAAAGTAATAGACTTGGGATTTAGGTGTAAGCAATTCATTTCCAGAACCTACACTTTTTCTAAAATATGTGCCTTTCTGTTTGCCTTTCAAATAGCTAAGCTGACTTGGAATCCTCAAGGGAACTGAATGAACACGTTACGTACATTATCTCGGTCAACACTCCTCGCAGCAACCCTCACAGATAGGAATTAGTTCACTCATTTTATAGGAACCTGGGGCACAAAGAGATTACGTCCTTGATCAAGATCATGAAATGAGTCTGTAGTGGTGGACGCACTTTCCAAGCCAGGCCGTGTGGCCCCAGCTCTCAGGAGCTTGACTGTTCAGTGCTCTCTCCAGCCACTCAGCACCCTCCCCGAATGAGGTCAAGTCCCTTCAGAGTTGCCCGGGCCTGTGTTGAGTCTGAAAGTCTATTCCCGAAAGACGTAATAGAGTGGAGGATAGCAGAGGGGAGTGGGAAAATGAGACTTTCTCTTTAAAAAATATTGAGATACAATTTACAGTATCATCACATTTACCAAAAAATGTACAATTCAGTAGTCTTAATATACTTACAAGGTTGTGCCTCCGTAACTACTAATTTCTGAGCACTTCATCACCCCCCAAAAGAAAGGCCGTACCCATTTGGAACTGTTCTCCACCTCCCTCTCCCCAACTCTTGGAAATTTCAAATCTGCTTTCTCTCTCTGAGTGGGTTTGCCTTTTCTGAATATTCCATATAAATGGAATCCTACACTGTGTGGTCTGTTGGCTTCTTTTACTTAGCCTTGCCTTTTTAAGTTTGAAGCACCTGTCAGTGCTTCCTTTTTATGGCAGAGTAATATATCATTGCATGGCTAGACCATGGTTGATCCATTCATCAGTTGAAGGACATTGGGTTGTTTGGGGGGGTTATTATGAATAATGCTGCTATGTATGTTCATCTACAAGTTTTTATATGAACTTATGTTTTCCATTCTTTCGGGGATACACCTCAGAGTGCAATTGCTGGATCATATAGTAATTAAACTTAATTTAGTGAGGAGCTGACAAGTTGCTTTTCTTAATGGTTTGTCTTTTATTTATGAAATTTTTAAGTTAAAGTATAAGGTACATGTAGAAAAGTGTCCCTATCAAAAGCTTAAAGAATTTTTCATTATTCATTATAAAATAAATGCAGTCATGTAATTAGCACCCAGGTCAAGAATGCAAAAATGTTTCCCAGTACTAAGTCCCTACCCCTCAAATGGTACCCACTCTACTGACTTCTGTATGATTCACTCATTTTGCCTGTTTTGAGCTTCATATAAATGGACTCATGGTATTCATTCTTTTGCCTGACTTCTGTACCTCAACAAAGTGAGTATGAAATCCATCCAGGCAGCGGCGGGGCAGTGCTTTGTTCCTTTCTGTGTAATAGCTCACAGTGGTATTCTGCCACACTTCAATTTCAATTTCATACATTTCAATTTCATACATTCGTATGGAATTTACACGTAGAGGTGGAATGGATGCTTTGGAGTCGTGCTGTTTAGTTTTACCAGTTCCCCCCAAACTGTCTTCCAGGGTGACTGTATCATCCTCACTAATGACTATTGCAGTTCTGTGCATTTTGATGCAATTTTCGGTCATTTAGCTATGCCCAAGGTTTTTGCCAGTTTTCTCTTGGATTGTTTGTCTTTCCGATTTTCGAGAGTTCATATGTTGTACTCTGGAAACAGGTCCTTTGTTGGAGATATTTTCTCCAACTCGATAGCAGCCATTTTTACTCTTAATTGTGTCTGTTGAGGAATAGAAGTTCTTAATCTTAATGTGGTCCAGTTTACCCACTTTTACTTTATGATTTGTGTCTTGTTAAGAAATCTTTACCTACCTAAGGTCATGAAGATCAGGTCCTTACTACGCGCACGTGCGTGTGTGTGTGTGTGTGTAGCAGTGCATCACCCTCCAGAATAAGATTTTTCAGGGTGGAGAGGGGACTGTGTCACCCTACAAGGGCAGGCGGCAGGCGGACTGGGGGCAGGGAGCCAGTGAGGTGGCAGCGGCCATGGTCTGTGTTCCCAGCTGTCAGGCGTGTAATCTGGGGTGAAAGAGAATCCCTTTGGTGGCCGGAGTCCTACAGAGACTACTGCTGGGGCCTCTAAATCACCTCGGTGCGTCCAGACCCCAGCTAACTGTCCTCTCTTCTCTACTCAAAAAGGGAAAAAAATGCAGCGTGCACACCCACATGGTGCGCAGGCTCAGGAGCTTTCCAGGCCAGATACCTGCGGCATAGCTGTGCCGCCCTTTCTCTCATTAAGCCTGAGGCTTTTTCTTTCTGATTTCTACCACTTTGTTTCCTGTCCATCTGGGAAAAGGAGGGCTGGGGGGCTCCATTCAAGAGGGGTGCTAAAACTGTTGTCCAGACTGGTTGCCCCATGACAGTCCAGTGGGAAGCCCTCCCCCACCACCTTTCTGAGTCAGAGCCCACAGGAGCTGCTTGTTCTTCCTGGAGAAAAGGAATGAGAGTTGCTACTGCACTTTCTGCAGGGTTCTGAGGCTTTGTCCCCCCCCAATGCCACTTTCATCTCCAGCCCCTTGGCTGCTCATTAGCCGCTCTCCAGACTAGAAAGCCAGGGTTTGTGCTGGGGCTGGGCGGGGCTTTGGGACACTTTACGCTCTGGCCCCCCAAAGGGGAGGGGCTGGTTAGGGAGTGAGCAAGGGTCGCAGCTTAGGCCGCACCATTTGCTTGTCACCTTGAGGAGTTCCACCTTGTCCAGCAAAACCTCCTTCAGAGGAGCCACCACAAAGGGCCCTTATGAGAGCAGCTGCCCCTGCCCCCACCTTCGCTTCCACTCCCTTTCCCATTATTTTTCTTTTGGGGCAGAGCGGAGGGGCCTTCCTGCTATGACTTTGAGGGGCTGGACTTATTTGAAAAGGAGATTTAGAGTGTAGAGCCTTCTCATAGCAGAGATTCATTTTTCTGATTTTCTAGTTCCTTCACGGATGCTCTGGGGTCAAGTCAGCCCTTCCAGCTCTGGAGGGCATTTTGTCTCTTCCTTCTCTCAGCCTCTTGCGCTTTTTGGAGATTTAAGAAAGAAAAGAACTGAGAGTTAGCTTCCGGTACCACTAGGCATCACAACAGGGACCAGCTTCCTTCTGGGGAGTGGGACGGGCTTGCAGGGGGAGATGGAGGTCCTGTTGGGTGATTTGACATTATAGTGTAGGGATTTGAGGGCACATTTCAGAGGTCGCCTTTGTTTGCTTATATACAAAATGAGAATGATTTGGTGCCGAGCAGATAGGGCTACCGTGGAGAGTAATGAACGGTAGAGCATTAAAATGCTTTGCCTACGACCTAGCACATTGAAAGCATTCCAAAATGATCATCATCCTAACGTTATTCAAGCCTTGTGTTTGGGCCTCTCTTTATTTTTAATTTTTTTATTTTTTAAATTCTCATGAATTTCTTTTTATTTTTTTTAAATTCATGCTATACATTATTATTATTATTATTATTATTATTATTTTGTTGTTGTTGTTAATTTTATTTGTGTCTTTTACATTATTGTATGTTCCCTGTAGGTTTCCCACCACCAATTCACCCTGAGCCTCTCTTTATAACCTTTCTTCCGTCTCCCTTTTCTCCTGACTGTGCAGTTCAGGGAGCTACTAAGCAGCCAGCAGCACCAGAAAAATCTGAATAATATAAGTAGGATTGAACTTGATCTCAAATTGCTTTGAACGCCACACCTATCTTATCTCTACTGTATTTCCAGCAAGGGGACAGGAGGGAGGGAGGGAGGTGGGTGCAGGCCTTCAAAATCATCCCATTTGAAGGACAGACACCAAGGAAGGACTGAGGGATCTGAGTAGACTACCCGCATGCTTGCTTCCATGCTCCTGCCTTGTTTTCAAAGTGCTGAGGGTCTGCTCGTTGCCGTGGAAGGCCCCAACGCAAGGTTAAGTCCAAGCCTCTCCGTGTTTTGACCTCAGTCCGCTCAGTGCTGCGCAGGTGGGCCCTTGCGAGCCCGGGGCCGATGGAGGTCAGCAGTGCAGGGCAGAATGGCCAGGGCACGTCTGCACAACTCAGACCCAAACAAAGCTAAACCAGACCAAACACAGGACGGTGTCTCGCCCGCTTCACACGCACTCTCCAAGGGCAGCGTGCTTTGTGCACTCAGGGCACCTTGCTCCCACCCAGACCACCAAGGTTTGCGATCAGTGACCTGAGAGACCTCAGGGCGATCTGCGAGGACAACACAGGAGGAGCCCCCTGCTCACATCTCCCCCACTCTCAGAAACAGCTCTCCCGAGGGAGCAAGGGAGCTGCTGGAAGTCTGAAGTGAGGGGAAGGGAGGGCGAGGGGGCAGATAGACTTTTAAAAGCCTGACATCCCCACCATAGCGCCTTCCTCTGTCCTGTTAATGTTGTTTACCCCTCTCAGATACTGAAGAAACTGAGATTAATCCCTCCAGACACCGTTCGGCTGGTAACTGTTTGGGTGTCGCACCTGCAGGTCACGTGGGCCTTTCCTAGTAATCTTTACTAGGTTTCCTAGTAACCTTTCCTAGTAACCTTTACCTGAATGTGGAACTGGCCCCACAGAGACCCCGGCACCCGCCACTCTCGGGGACAGGAGGTGAGGCCAGGCTCATGGTTGAAGCACTGATGGGCAAGTCGGCCTGCGGGCAGTACTTCAGCTCAAATATTTCGGGGAGCGAGCTGCTTGTGCTTTGTATCCTGCTGGGGAGGGCAGCTCTGCTCACCACTGTCATACCCCGCCCCTGCCCCCAAAGAAGAGGGTGAAGAGAGTGGAAGTGAAGCCGTGGCCTCCAGGGGCAGTGCGAGCCTCAGGAGAGCAGAGGAGGTGTGAGCTGCCCCATGAGCAGCTGCGGGAAGGTTGGAGCCGGGACCACCGAGCAGGCAGCCGAGGCTCCCGTCAAAGCAGGTGTTGGTGTCCTCATTTTCCTGGTGAGGGGACAGAAGCTAGTCAAGGTTGGTAATTTAACTAGGACTTTGCTACAAAAGCCCTGTGGCCTTGGGCCTTCGGGAGACTGAAGAGTGGGCTAGTGGGTGATGGGGATAGTGAAGCACCCTCGCGTGACCAGCTTAGTTTCTGTGCCCTGTCTCCCCGACATGGGCTTTCACGAAGCACGGAACGGCTGGACAAACATACATGTTTGGATGCTGCAGGGTAAGGTTAATCCTGGGTCAGACCTTGGAGTCTCTTTGTGCTATTGGTGAGGGCATTTCTTGAGCCTGCTTGGCACCAGACTTGGGCCAGGCCAGAAAAGTCTCAATGTGCCTCACAGAGGGAAGGACACCTGTCTTGGGCACTTACTCTTCTCTCTCATTTAATCCTTTTTTTAAAAAAAAAGATTTATTTATTTATGCATACAAGAACGGAGGTGTAGGCCAGAGGTGTGGGGTGATGAGAGGATTCACCAGAGACAGAGTGGGGAGCAGAACAGGCAGATCTACTGAAATACACTGCTGAGGGTAGCAGCGGGTAGGTAGGAGAGGTCTACTGCGCCATGTGGGAAGCTACCTGGCGGGGATCGAGCTCAAGCTATAGTGGCTGGCAATAGCTTCATAGTGCTGAGACTTAACCCATTGCGCCACCAGGGAGGCCCTCTCATTTAATCCTTTCATTAACTCCATGATGTAGCTGTTGTTTGGCTCAGTGCCTCCCAAGATCTGCCCACCTGTTCATATCTTTTTTCTTTTTCTCTCAAAATAAGACTTGGATTATAACTTGCCCAAAGTGTCACAGCTAGCAAATAGAACACCTTAGGTACAAAGCCAAGTCTTTCATATTGTAAGTCAGAACTTAAGGCTTGTTTCTGCCACTCTTTTTCCCCCCCTAAATATCCCCGCCTCTGATTCCTGGATAGTCTTGCTTCTTGCTCTTTGAGTGAGAAGCCGCCGTCAGCTTTCTCTTTGTAAACCTTGATACTTCCCTGGGCACTGGGTTCACCTTTCCTTCTAACTCTCACCCTTTTGCTACCAAAGCTGAGTTTGTGTTATAGATCCAGGGATCGTTTCATCAGGGATTTTATTTTCGGGTTTTGGCTCATCCCTCCATAACGTCTACCTTATGGCCCCGTGTGGAGTTATCCTGACTCCGCTCCCATCCTACACCGAGTCTGTGAGCAAATCCTGTTAGCTGTACCTTCAGTTACATCCCGAGTCTTGTCACTTCTTGCCACCTCAGCTGCTCCCACCCTGGTCACGCGGCCATCATCTCCTGCCTGGTTACCGTGGCAGCCTTTAAACAGAACTGCCCGCCTCTTCTCTTGTCCTTCTATATGTGAAGTGATCCTTTAAAAATATAAATTGGATCATTCTGCTCTTTTGTTTGTCAGTGCTAGTGGCTTCCTTTCTTACAGAATAAGCACTCTAATCTATTCCATTATCTCACGATTTATAACACTGGTCAACAGTGAGATCATAAGTGACTTAAAAAGGCCCTAATCTGTAGTATCTTGGTATGCTGAACATGAATTTTTATTAGCTCTCATTTTGAAGATATTTCATATAATTCATTTTATATGTTTCACCGTGTAAATTTATCCAGGAGGACTGCAACAGCATCCTAAATCAGCCTAGAATGATGTCATGTTGCATTGCATTGCATAATACCATTATGCACACATCATCCAGAGTTGATTGCATCATTTTCTGATGCAATGCAATACTACTGCCAGGCGGCTGCTGAAGTAAGCTGTCAGCAGTGCACTATATAAGGCCCTGTTGGAAAGGTTGAGCATTGAAAATATTTCAGACTTTTTGCGAGACAGTTGAAGCAACTGTTCCATAGAACTGTTATAATTTTATCCATTTAGGCACAATACAGCACAATAACACCTGGAAAGTGTGTTAATAGCGTGGACAATTTCTGCTCTATTTGTGAGGAAGTGACATTTGCCAACCAGAAGAAGGTATCACTTCTCAAGTGAAGAAGGCTTGTCATCTTTACTTCGGATGCAAGATTGGTGACCAAGACAAGCCTTGGGCCCCGCATATATCCTGTGCTCCATGTACAACACAGCTTTCACAGTGGTTAAATGGCAAAAGACCATCAATGCCGTTTGCAGTCCCCATGGTGTGGAGAGAGCCAAGCAACCATAAAAACATAAAAACTGTCTCTTCTGTTTGGTTCCTCCTCTTTCCAGCAGAGTAACGAAGCAAAAGAAGTCAAAAATAGTCTACCCAAACATTCCATCTGCATTGAGATGACCGATTCAACAACTTGCTGCAGGGTGATGCGAAACAAGCATGGAATGCTTTTTGCCTAGTGTCTACAGACTTTCTTGGGAATGTTAGGGCAGAAAGCTACAAGGAACTAGTAGAAGACACGCTGATGCAGTATCAGAAACTTGGCTGCACTATGTCTCTAAAGATCCATTTCCTTCATTCCCATCTGGATTTCTTCCCTGAAAACTGGTACGGTTAGTGAGAACATGGCGGATGTTTTCATGAGGATATCGCATCTAAGAAATAGTCTATGACTTGATTTTTTACAGGTATTAACGTAGGCCTATTACTACTGGCATGAATTTCATGATGTAAACATCAATTTATTGCAGATTACAAAAAAAAAACTGGAGCCAGAATTAGAATTTGACTGTCATATTTGTGTTGTGCACATGCAAATTAATAAGAAATGACTAATTTTATTTCAGTGATAGGACTTTTGTAAAAATTTGTTGACCAGTATAATCAACACGTAGACACATATCCACATACCTCTGATACACGGTGACCACCTAATGTATCTTCAGTTTGGGACGCTTGTAAGAGAGAGGGTGCTCTGTTAACACAGAACAAGTCTAAACTGGGGTGGGCCAAGGTGAACTGGGAACTCAGATCCTGGACACAGTCACGTAGATCATTCTCCCACTTTGGCTTAGGTCTTTTAAAAATGCCACCCTCTCAGTGAGGCCTTCCTTGACCTCTCTTTAAACTTGCAACACATTCCTGCCCCACCCCATAATGTACATGCTGATTTATTTTTCTCTATGGTGCTAACACCTCCTGACAGAGTGGGTACATGTTTCTTAGATATTGGTTGTTCATCTCCCCTCACTAGAACTAAGCTTCAGGAGAACTGAGGATATTTATCTCTTTAGTTCAGTATGCTATATCCCCAGCATCTAAATCATCATCAGTACCTAGGTGGTGAGTAAATATTTACTCAATGAATGGAGTGAGGGTGGGGAGGAGAGGGTCCTATTTCTTGAAATCTTTCTTATTTGCATCCCATTCCTAAATTATTTTTCTTGTTTCTTTCTATTTACTTTGCCAACCCTTTGGTAATTTGACACCTTGGAAGAGTTTTCCAGTGTGCATTTACCCCTAAGAGAAGCTGAATGAAAGCAGCCATGGCTTCAAGACTGGGGAGGAAGTTTGTACCCCCACTGGCAGAGCCCACCAGCGCAGGTGTGGGGAAAGGCATCCTTATCCTGAGGGAAGTCACTCATAACCTGCACCCCCAGTTGTGATAGTGTGATAGTCAGGGCTTTAGGGCTGTGCCAGCTTTGGGGGAAGGGCTGGCACCAGAACCAAGGACCTGCTAGAGGCTGCCACTGGGGGCTGTGGTTTGCGCGTTTCCCCTCCCTCTTCTGTCTGTCTAACATATCTTCAGCCTGCGAGCCCGTGGTGAGTGTGGTGAGCGGTGTATCAATGCCCAGCCCTTCCTTACCTAGGATTCTCAAGGCTTATTTCCTGAAACAGCCTTAGAGGAAAAGAAGGATAAGATGGGTGGGGGTGGGATCAGACCTATTATTTCTTGTTGAAAATTGCAATTGGGGGGCCTCCCTAGTGGCTCAATGAGTTAAGTCACAGCACTATGAAGCTATCCGCAGCCACTGCAGCACGAGTTTGATCCCCAGACAGGGAGTTTCCCACATGGCGCAGCAGACCTCTCCCACTGCTCCACTCAGCAGTGTACTTCAGTAAATCTGCCTGTTCTGCACCCCACTCTGTCTTTGGTGAATCCTCTCACCCCTAGCCCTACCCCCCACCCCCGCACCTCTGGCCTGCCCCCCAGCTTGTATGCATAAATAAACAAATCCTTATAAAAAAAAAAAGAAAGAAAGAAAGAAAATGGCAATCAGGGCAGCTATCCTGCCTGCCTGTGGCTGTGCAGGTGTTTCTTTTCACAGGCCTTTTCCCTTTGCAAAACAGCAGCAGCAGGTCTTCTTACAGCTATGTCTGTGCACACTGCTGCTTCTCCTTTCCTTTTTAAAATATATAATAAATTTGCCCTTTTGAAATATATATATAGATATTGATTTGTAAACCAATACAAAGAATGAAAATGGCAATTGGGATTGCTCTCACAGATCCTGTTGGAATCAAAGAAAAATTTCTGGAACTCTAGGAGTGAATTTCACACTTGATGAAAATGGGTATCACCCCCATAGAGGGGTGCTTGGGCCCTAGGAGCCCTAGGAGATTGACTACTGTAAGGACAGGAGAAATAAATCACTCTAGAAGTTTTATTTAGGTTTTCCTAAAGCTCTGACATGGCTACATAGCAGGGGCCAAAGTCCTAGTGGATTAGAGATGGGAGAGTAAAGTAGCTGTTGGGGCTGTTGAAAAGTCCTGTCAATAGGCAGTGAAGAGATAGGAAGAGAGTTAATGTAAATGTGGCAGAAAGTCTAACAGGGAAAGCTGGAGGAAGCTCTGATTTCTCCTCACTGTATCAACATATGGGCTGTCAGAAAAGTCATGATGCAAAATACGTCATGACTTTGCCGACACCCCAATAGCTGGGCACCAAAGAGGAGGGGTCCTTTAGAAAGCCACTTTGCGAAACCAAGGAAATTCCCACGACCACATCCTCAGTTCAGAAAACCAAGTCCTGGCAACAGGCAGGAGAGGAGTTTATCCTTCTAGTCTCTTCTTGTGAGATACGTCCACATTGTCCCCTCTTTTCACACCTTTGTGTCTCAGATGCTTCCACCGCATTTAAAGCGTGATCTTGTGGCCTCAGCTTGATGGCGCCACCTCTGAAGCTTTTTCCGGGACTCAGACTCCAACTCTCCTGTTGGGGTTCCTATCTCTCCGCCCACAGCTCTGTTGCTGCACATAGTGTGGGAGGGGGTCTACCCTCTGCCTGTCTCCCATCCCCCACGTGTGTGCAGGTGCAGCTCTTGGAGGCAGGGATGTGACTGACTTGGCTTTGTGCTCCCTTAGGCCTGTTGGGAGGAGAGAAGGACTGGTGGTGCTTTCCCCGCCCCCGCCCTCTGGTGCCAGCACACAGTAGAATCTCAGCCACTTTTTTGCAGAGTAGAATTGATCCTGGGTTAATCGGATGAACACATTATACAGTAGACGGGCCTGTCTCCTCTTCCCCTCCCCACTCTGGGCAGTGACCCGCGCTCTGGCGGGTACACCTTGATCCCGGCTAGGGGTACTTATAGCTGGGGGCACTGCTGTTTGCTTTGGTCAGTCCTGACTGAGGTGTTCTTCCTTTGTTCTCTGCCGCTAGCCCCACCTGGCCACGCCATTGTCCTGAGCCAGGAGCGGATGTTTCTCCTGCTCCAGCTCAGCTTCTGCACTTCTCTTCCCTCACATATTCGGGGGTTAAGGCCAGGCACCGCTCGGATAGGACTTAGGGAGTAGTAGCCTCTCAGTTCCTGGGGTTCCAGCTGCCTCCTTTCTATCTGCTCACTTTTTCTTGTCTCCTGAGGGAGCTTGTTCCTGAGCTGACTGGCTGGGAATACAGGCCAGTGGCCCGTAATGGGAAGGATGGAGGCCTGTGATCCTTGGAAAACTCTATTGCCCTGTTGACTGAAGTGCTGCTGTTGGAGCAGTAAACTGGAGGGTGGTTGTGTGCATGGGCCCTGAAGCCAGGCTGTCAGGATTCTAGTCCTGCCCCACCAATTTCTTCCTGCGTCTCCCCAGTGAAAATGGGGTCACACTGTACCTGCCCTGCCCCCTCACTTAAGGTATTACTGAGCCCCACCTTGGCCAGGTTGTTCTGGGAGCCCAGGAAATAGCAGTGACAAGGACAAAATGCCTTAATACATCAAATCCTTAGACCAATGTCTTGCACATTGTGAATTTGTGGCAAGTGGACAAATGTTCTCTTCCTAGTACTTTTCTGAGACACACACACAGCAGGGATAAACTTTGGCAGCAGCTGCAGGACCAGATCTCTCCGAAACAGGAAAGGACACAGGAGCCCTAAGATACAGGTTTTTGATTTGGATTCAGGTCCAGGACAAGCACTGGCTTTAGTGACTTTTCATTCCTGGCACTGCAGCCTAAATGCATGAATTGGCTAAAGATCACCCTGGACTATACAAGTCCATTTGGCCGCACGGGATGGGCAGGTGGCGATAACCCCAGAGTTCCTAGATCTGTCTCCCCATCTGTACAGACAGCTCAGTTCCTCCTGAGCCCTGTGAGAGAGATCCCGTTTCTTGACAACATGAAAGGAGGTCCTGGAGACATGAGCTCGAAGGAACAGCAAGCGCAGTTGGCCTCTTGACTGTCAGGGCTCCCTGGCCATAGAGTCGGGGACCTTCTGCCGGAGGAGGTGGCTTGGGGCTGGCAGAGCCGAATGACGAAGGAGCGGGGTGGGGTCGAGGTATGTGACGTGATAATTTGCCTCCTCGTCTCACTTCACACCTCCAGGAATGCTACTGAAGAGAGCGCGGCTGTCCTCTGGTGTGGTCACTGGCTAGAAGCAAAGTCTGTACTCAAGGCTCCCAACTCAGCGTCTGTGGTTTCCAGTGACAACCCAAGCCTGATACAGTCTATGGGGGTGGGCTTGGGATGGAAATGGAGGTTACAGTTCCTGGAGATGAGCAGGTTTTCAGCTACCACCATACTCAGGGAAGGAAACTTGAATGAGCCTAACTATGGTTCAGTCTACTTCACTGCTTCTCTGCTTTCTGTATTCCACCCTCTTCCACGATGGGTTTGCAGAAACGAACATCCTTAGAGTACAGAGAAAGTGCCCTTGGGTTGGTTCCCCTTCGTCTGCTGGCACGGCTTCCCTTGGAGACCTGCTGACTTGGCTGGGAACCACGGCAGTCTGCGTGCTAAGGACAGATATCGTAGTTCTGGGCCCTTGCAAGATTCTGAAGTGCAACCAGGTTGGGGAACCACCTTATACAATACTCTTCCATCTCACTTTTACTCACTTTCTTCAGCCTTCCATTGTTACTTCAACTCATGAAACTCAGATTCTGCAAAGCATTTTGCTGTGCATATAAATCCACAGTTTATTCCATAGTGAAAGAAACAGATAAATACAGTACAATTATAGCATATTTCTTGCCTTTTTAAAAAAAAAATATTATTATCACCTCCCTAAGGAACCTTTCAAGACATTTTTTCCTAACACCCCTTTCAGGAAATCTTAACACCACAGCTATACTAAATTCTGTTTATGTTCCTTTGTGCTTTATACTTTAAAAGAGTAAGTTTTTTTTTTTGCCACTCCAGAATCAATTTTTTCTCCCCTTGGGGGAAATATCACCCGCATTGTGAGTTCATGGGTTATAGGAAAGTACAATGGGGTTGTAGTAGGGATTATAAAATGGCAAGTGAACCGCCAAATTTTATAAACATTGTTTCTCGCATTTCCTCCTTCTGAATGTCTCAGCTCCATAATTTTCTCGTTTCCTAGTCTGTCATTCCCCTTTTGCACTCCTCCTCCAATTCTGGATTTTACCATTTCTCTCTTGCATGTGGACATATAGGTGTACATTTAATCAAAACATTAATCAAAACAGCAGTTTAGGGAATATGATTTCCTAAAACAGTCTTCTAAGAGACCATCCCTTTGGAAGAAAGAATCTTGAGAACAGTCAAGTTTGTGGAGAAGCATAACAGGCCCAACTGTTGGGGGAGATAAGGGTTATGTGTACAGTTGCTTTTCAGAGAAGAAAATATCCTAACAGGTCTCCCTATTGGTCCCAACAGGCTTGAATATGGACATCCTAGAATTAAATATTGGCTCTGACTTTTCTTTCTTTTTTTTTTAAAGATTTATTTATTTATGCATACAAGAACTGGGGTGTAGGCCAGAGCTGTGGGGTGGTGAGAAGATTCACAAAAGGCAGAGTGGGGAGCAAAGCAGGCTGATCTACTGAAGTACACTGCTGAGGGCAGCAGCGGGCGAGGCAGGAGAGGCCTGCTGCGCCATGTGGGAAGCTCCTTGGCTTGGGATTGAACTCATGCTGCAGTGGCTGCGGACAGCTTCATAGTGCTGAGACTTAACCCCTTGCGCCACCAGGGAGGCTCTGGCTCTGACTTTTCTGTATAAATTCTTTTGGGGTTGTTGCCAGTTCTGCCCATGGGACTGCAAGTCCCTTTTCTCTGGCAATACTGTGTAACCAGTGACAGCACCCTCTCCCCTCTAGAAACTACCTGAGATGTGCCGTGTTGGTGACGGCAGGCCCTTTGTCACGAATCTGCAGAGTCTGTACGTGGCAGTGACCAGACAGGCCGTCCAAGAGGGACAGAGGCATCGAGACCCTGGTGAGTGGCTCCTTCACTACTTGGTCTCCCTGGGGTGTGAAGTTTGGGTCTAGGTTTGTGCTGTCCCATATGGTGACTCGAGCTACTTGTGGTTATTTTTGTCTCAATTAAGAAAAATAAAGTGAAAACTTCATTTCCTCATTTGTTCTAGCCACATTTCAAGTGTTCAGCAGTGACATGTAGCTAGTGGCTATGAAGTTGGACAGCAGAGATCAGAACATTTCCATCATTGTGGAAAGTTCTATTTGAACTGTTGTAGGTGCTTAGGAGAATTAGCCGGAGAGTCAGAGAAAGGTTAATTTCCATACCTGAGACATGTCACGAACTGTGTAGGAGAACAGTTGGCTATTTTGAGTGAAAGACACTCTTCCTACCTGGTGAAAGTAGGCCTGGGAAATCATCATAGGCCTGGGGAAGCTGAAAGTTGGCTGGGACTTGGGTTAGTGACTCCTGTCTGTTTATATATTAGTATCGCTCCCTGACTTTATGGGAATGCTTGGTAAATGCCAGTATCTTCCTACTAAGCAGGCATTTATCATTAGCTTCCTGGATCTTTCTGGTTCCAGGAGATCCTCAGACTGCTCACAGCCCCTGCCCCCAGGAAACTGTCAGCCAGCCTCTGAACCAGCCGGAACAGCCCGCCTCCTCAGCACCGCCCCTCCCGGAGCCCACCGTGAGTCATGAGCACTTCCTGGATGGTGTGCTGAGTTGGCAGTGTCAGTACCCGTAGCCCCCAACCCAGAGGACCCCAGGATTGCCACCTAGTTAATGCTGCCTTGACATCAGGGGATATTTGTGACCCCACTTCTAATTTGTAGACTTCTAGATGGAGACCTCTGCCCACCTTCCCTTGGGGTCTCCTCTCTGCAGTTCTTGTCCTGACTGAGGAATCCTGATTCCTTGACCTCCGTATCCCATTCCCAGTGATGGGCTGCGATGCTGTTTGCTAGGGGAGGAGCGGAGCACTCATCCCCTGCGGAGTCTTCCATCACAGTCACTGCCTGACATAGATTTCAAAGCAGCCATGTCAGTCACATCAAGAAGACCTCCCCCTAACCGGAGCCACGGGAGGGAAGAAGTTCCTCTCTTAACTTAAGTGGAACTGTTTAAAACCCTCATTAACTTGTATTCCTTTCCCCTGCCCCCCGAAGGAATCTTCCGGCCCTCTGCGGAAACCTCAGGTATCAAAGGTCAAGAGGAAGAAGCCAAGGGGGCTCTTCAGTTAACCTGTCACTGTCTCAGCTGTGGAAGATGGCCTTGGAGAACAGAATCCTCGTCACCCTGAAAGGAGCTCCCCGACAGTTATCTTTGGCCTAGACTTCTGCCGTCAGAGGCCCCACTGTAAGGGTGACGTAACTGAAGTTCACGCTGACGGGCCTTCTGAGCGGGTTCTGTTAACTGGGTACCCCAACCCACTGGGCATCAGCTTTCCCTTCCAAGTGGAAGCCAGTCTCTGGGAATCCCATTTTCTCCTCTCTATTGGTGAAGGTTTTCTAGGCCTAGGACCTACCCTGAACTTTGGGTATATAGGGCAAGTCTACAGAAGGGCACACCATGCTTAAGGAAGCCTTGTCTGCCTTTTGAAAGAGTCCTGGGCCAGTCCCAGTACTTGCGACCAGCTTCTTTCTCCAGCATAGAATAAAAGCAGTCACACTCCCCTGCTTCTGAGTTTACTTTTTTTGGTGAACAAATTCACCACTCCCACACCTTGGTTGTGTCTGGGTGAAGTCTGGGCCTCAATCCAATCCTTGAGAATCTTCTTATACTTCTCTGTCATGGCTGTACTCAGTCTCTGTGCGGGACCTCTGAGCTTGGACTCTCTCCATGGTGGGCCAAGTCTGCTGTGTCCTCTGCCCAACTTGATGTGGGTTATTGTGTCTTTTAAATGTGTTTCCAGAGGCCTCCCTGGTGGCACAGGGGGTTGTCTCAGCACTATCTGCAGCCACTATAGCACGAGTTCAGTCCCTAGCCAGGGAGATTCCCACATGGTGCAGCAGACCTCTCCTGTCTTGCCCACTGCTCCCCTCAGCAGTGTATTTCAGTCAGTCTGCCAGTTCTGCTCCCCACTCTGTCTCTGGTGAATCCTCTCACCCCCCTTACACCTCTGGCCTACACCCCAGCTCTTGTATGCATAAATATGCATAAATAAATAAATCTTTTTTTTCAATGTGTTTCCAAGGCAGAGACAACAGGTGAATCCAAACACGGGACTGAAATTGCAATGAGCTCCAAGCACCAGGGTCAAGGTAATCCCTTAGTCCCACTGGAGAAAGAAAAAAAGGAATTTTCCTTTCCCATTATTCGCTCCACTTCAAATAACGTAGTAACTAGAAGAACAAGGAAAGATAGGGTGACGGGGGCAGGAAATGGTCACAGTAGTTCCCTGGGACAACAGAACTGACCTACAGAACAAATTAGTGCTCAGCAAGAAAATGTAAAGGCTGCGGGATGTAAATAGAGTCTTAGACAGAAAGTCAACTCTTTGGACAAATCTAGCGGGATTTAGAGACCTGGACTGACAGAGTCCCTGGCTTTCTCTGCTAGATTTTCCTCTGTAGGTAAGACCTTCTGAAACTTTACCTTGGAGGGGCAGGAAGCCAAGTAGAACTCAGATGTTGACTGGGCGCTGTTACGTGGAGGAGAGGGTCAGAGCAGAGTCGACAGGGGCCTTTCCTGTTTTATTTCCTTCTGACGGTCAAATGCCTTCTCATCTACAGATCCTCTTCAGCTCAAGCTGGTGTTTCCATCCCCATGCATGGGGGAAAGGACAATCCAAGCAAATATAAAATAATGATTCTAGTAAGGACAGCAGCAGTAATAAACAGCTAACGTTTTCTGACGGTAATGTACAGCAGGCGCTCTCTCAGCACCCAGCAGTGAGCTCTCACAGCATTGTATGGGGGAGGTACTGGTAACTCACCGGGAAATGGAGTCCTGACGTAATTAGGCGACTTACCAAAAGCCACACGACTAATAGTCACAGCCAGAATTTGAACCCAGGGAGCTGAGTGCTTCCCAGCATCGTCATGCACATTACCGGAGACGTTTTCCAGGAGGGCTGCTAGGCCCTTTCCTCTCTCCCCTTTAACCATCCTCCATGACCCTGCCTACTTTCAAGAGGAGGCTCTGCTCCCCACTGGCTCTTCAAGGCGCGAGCCTTGAAGGGCACCAGGACTGACCCCCGTGCCTCTACCTCTGGCAGAGTCTGAGCGCTCCACCAGGGCTCACCCGCATGCTGCTCCTGACAGGTTTGTACCTCCAGCCTGCAGTGCGCCAGCGTGGGCCATGATAGGGAATGCCACTGAGGTGACTTGCAGACCTTGTGAAAACTGTATCAGATGGCTCACTTTGTTCCTTGGTTTCTTTTTTGGCATAGTATAGGTAGCCAGGTTTCAGGACCTGCGAGGTCTGAGGCCACATGGGCAATGGACAGCAAGCAGTGAGAAAATACTGGCCCCGCACTCTGGTTAATCCCCTGCCTTAAAACACAATCTCAAGAGCAGGCATCTTTCATTATAGGGGAACCAGGGACTTGTGAATCCCCTAAAATTGTAAGTAAAATGCTAAGAGCATAACCTTTTGTGTTCTCAAAAAAAATGGGTGACCTTTTTGAAAGGTTAAGGAAGAGATTACCTGATGCCCTTCTCACCCACTAGCCCCTTTATCCCCAGAGGTTGCTGCCTCCAAGGGGGTATTGCCTTGACACATCCCAAATAGCTCCTGGAGCCCTTCCTCCCGCCTTCTTGCCCTGAAGCCTTTACCCCCCAGAGCTGGGGGTGGTGGCTGAGAATCATTCATCCTGGGCAACTCCAGGGAAACCCCTGCCTTGACAAATTGGCCTAGCCAGGCTGTATTCCAGCCCTGCCCCCTGGCTTGGGCCCCTCCCCGAGGCCCCCAGCCTGGCCCAACCCCCACTCCACATGCACATAAAAGGGTTGAATTCTCGTGGCTGCTCCATAAATTTTATTCCGTAAATATTAGTTTTCCCTGTGTTTAATAAAGCAGTGGCCCACCTCCCCGCCTACCCGCCCGCTCCCCGGGGCCGGGGCTGGGGCCAGGGCTGGCTGGTGGGAGAAGGGACTCTTTCAATTGCTTTGGAGTATTTTTAGAAAAAAAAATAATATAAGGTGGTTTACACGAGCAAGTCAGCAAACCAGGAGCAGGACTAGGGACCTCGAGGAAGTTCCTGCAAGAACTTGACCTAAAAAGTAGAGAAATAGCGCCACCTAGGTTGCAAGGCCGACCTGGCCTTGCCCTGGTTCACTCCTCCCCCACAGTGAGCCTGACAGGCAAGCTCTTTGCTGGAAGAGAACGCTTCGTCCCCTAACCCTCCTGCTGGGCAGTGCCTCCTTTACTCAGGCCTCACTGAGGGCTTTCCCAGCAGCCCTTGGAGGCAGAGCCTCAGCCTGGTCCTGGAAAATCCCACTTATGGTCGTTCTCTTTCCCCAATCACCATCAGTCTCCCAGATCAAGGAGTTTCCAAAGGATAAGCAAAGTTGTCAAGAGGTGAAAGTGCTCCTAGACTTCATCTTCCCACTGAATCCTGAGCAGCTAGTCCTGAAACTCCTAGGGCTTAAGTGGCAAAAAAGGGAGAACTGTGAGCCTAAGTCTGGACTCTGGGAGAACCCACCCTGTCAGACCCCTGAGGGGTCTGGTGTTTGGTTCCCCCTCCCCAGCTACCCCCTCCCCCAGTGAGCACTGGAGGGCAGAGAGAAGCTCAGGTCTCTGGAGTACACCCCGCCTCTTCTTTGTTTTATCCTCTGGTGCTTTTGAAATGCCTTTTCTTTTCTTCCTATTTCTGTAAACCTCCCGTTTTTCCAAAGCCCCTGCCTCCTCTTTTGCCCTGGTCCTGCTGGAAGATAGGCAGAAGCCCCTGGTTTTATTCTCTGCACAAAGATGGCTGCAGGAGTGGGGACTGGGAAAGGCTGGCCCCAGATTTAGTGTTATTCTTGACATTGTCACTGGGGGCATTTTCTCTCCAATTATTCTGTCCTTCATTTCCTCCTATTTACAAACCAGGAAGATTTGCTTCAAAGTGTATAGGGGAAATCTGAAAGTCTTCTGAATAACCCTTTGTTGTGATGTGGTGAACTCACTTTATTCTGTTCTGCTTACCCCTCACACTCGCTCTCGATGCAGTCTGTGTTTATGGACTGTGTGCTCTTTGTGAGATTATATTCTTTGAGAACAGATTCGGTTTTAACTTGAGAAATACCACTGTGCTGGCATTACACTACTGGAGGGGGCAGCTTTGTGTTAACTGGGTTCTGATACAATCAAGATGTACTTTTTCCGACCTCTGCCCTAACTTCTAATTTTCCTGAAGAAGAAACTGTTCAAAAGGAGTAACAATACAAAGAAGCCCTCAGACTCAGAGTTCAAAGAAAGCTGATTGTTAGCCTGTTATCAGCATCAATAAATACATGGGCTCCCCAAATAGTAGCTGGTCGTATATAGTAGGAACTTAGGTACAGGGAGAAATGCCAGAAGAGAAGGGAGCCCCCAACTTGTGGTGTGGCTGCTGTGACCTGGAAGTTGCTACAAAATATTTTTGGAGGCTCCTAATTGCTGTTTTTTCTTCCATCCTCCTTGGCCAGGTCCTCAGAAGATCCCACCTTGAGAGGAAACATCCGAGTTGGGAGGGGGCAGGGTAGCTTGTGTGTGCGTGAGGCAGGGGGACTCTTAGGCGTCCCTCTCTACTCAAGGAGCCCCAAGCCCATCTATGCTCTGTCTTTCAACCCAAAATCCTTCAAAGAATACTTCCCTGTCCCCCGAGGCTCTTTGGTGACCTTTTTTGCTTCTCCACACTTCTGGGGTCTATCTTCTCCACCCTGACACATGGGAAGGCATTGGGTAGTCCCAGAACATTCTAGCAAAGATGTAATCACCCCACTCAACTGTTGAGTCCTGACTGTACTTAGTTTTTGCTATGCTTCCCACACTCCTGGACTCTATGAGTCTCAGCCTCTGGGCTCATGGGATCCTGAGGGAACCCGGAAGACACATTGGAAGAAGTCGGAGGAATGGGGAGCACATAGTCATTGACTCACCTGGGAAGACTGTGCCAGGGTTACTCGTCCGTCCTGCTGGGCCTTGGGCCAGGAGTTAAGGCAGCATGCAGTGCCACACTGTTCCTTCCTCCTCTCACTTTGGGGTCAAAAACAGTAGCAGAGCTAAAATTGGGGAGTAGGGCTCAGGGGCTGCTGGGAGTCTCTTCAGAAATCTGGGTGTTGTATTTACTTTTTCATATTGGCAGCTGGAAGGGGAAGCCCATCCCAACTCAGCATTGTTGTCTGACGTGGTTAATCAGATCCTATAATCCTGCTGTGGAAATATTGGGCCTCACTCAAAACAATAGAGACCAAGAATATTGTGGTTAAATTTCAACCAACTGCCTCCCTGGTCTGTTTGCCTAACCCCTACCCCCCTCTCCTGGGCCAGAGTCCTCGCACTTTATGGACCCCTGATAGGATCGACAACCGGTCAGAAATCGGTGACAGGAGAAGGGAAAATGGAGTAGGGGAAGGGTAATCCTCTTGACTGGCACTCTGTCCTGCCTCTCCCCTCCCACCCCTCGAAGGATGAGTAGGGGGGGAAGAAAGGAGTAGGAACTGGTGGGGAGGCTCCTTAGGGTCTGGGGTCTCCGTTCAGGGCTCCACAGTTGGACTGTGGGGAGTCCTAGGGAGTAAAGAGATTCCACAGTCAAGACAGAAAAAGACGGCCGCCAGATGAGAAGGCAAGACCCAGTTTCATTTATTACGGCTGCCGGGCACTTCCTGGGCACCAAACAATGCGGGTCGGTCCTCTGTCACCCTTGGGAGGAACAGAAAGGCACAGGTTGGGGGGAGGGGAGTGGTAATAAAGATTTCTGTTTCATTAGTAATCTGATAAGACAGCAATATAAATAATAATACTCTGATGATGCGTGACAGTGACACTGATATCCCAACTTGAGTGGTTTTCTAGCAATGCAAATGTCCATTATGTTGCTCTCCTGAGTAAGTATGCACTAAATGTGACAGGATCATTTATAATTAAAATAGCAGGACTGAGGGCATAGATACACTGTGTAGTGGCATTCTGAATCAAAAAAAGATGCAGAGTCTGTGTTGAAGGGGTTGAGTTCAACGTGGTGATCTAGTCAGCAAAAGGCAGGATGTTCCTCTTGCAGGGAGCAGGGCGCCTGGCTCACGAAGTGTTTGTGCTTGGCTGTCATGCACCGTTGGTGCCCCGGGCGTAAGTTGCAGCCACACTGTGTTTGGAGGTGTTGCCAGTCACTGAGGTGAAGTACAGTGAGGCCCCAGCTCCGGCACCGTGGACTATTGAACGGTCAAAGTGTATGTGCATTTTTAGGATTTGAAGAATGAAAATAGCAGAACAGTGCCAAACGAAACTTTATTTACTTAATCTGTTCATATAGGGTGGGGATGGAGCAAGAGCAGAGCACACTTCGTCTTTCTCACGTAGCGTGCTCTGTGATGATCAGGGACCGGCTTGCCTCCGTGGGTCACTCATCAAAGTTATTTTAAGGCAGGCACTGCCAGGTGGCAGCTGAGCTTCCCACACAGAATCATCTGCACGTTACTTCTTAGAAGGATCTAAGACAGACGTATGCTTCTGAGCAGGAACCTCAAAAGTTTCTTAATGGTAGTCATCAAGTGGAATTGAAGCAGGACATGAACATGGCGTCAAAAATAGCTAAAGATGAAGGAAAACCTTTAAACAGTTAAGCAACTTGGATAACTAGTGGAAAGAATTTGGTGTGGAGAGATATCCCAATGGAAGTCACAAAGAAAGGACTGTGCACCTGGACAAGAAGGGGACAGTAAGCAGCCAGCTTGGTTGTGGTATGCGTGGACTTGGACTGCAGATTGGGAAGTCCGACAGGAAAAGTCCAGATCTCTACAAAGGAATTCAAAGAAATGGCACAGGCTCGTAGAAAACGTGTTGAGAGTGAGATAGAAAAACCCACATTCAAAAAAAAGGAATAATCAAATAAATTAACTCAAAGGGTGTGTGTGTGTGTGTGTGTGTGTGTGTGCGTGTGCGTGTGTATGTGTGTGTGTAGAGCTTACTCACTACATCCCCTCAACCGGGGCATTAGTGCTCCTTACTGTTGACCAAAGACTTGTCTCCTGATCCCGAGAACCCTCAATCCAAAAATGATATTTATGGGGTAGATTCCCTCCCCCCCCCCCAGTTTCAAATGTGGAAAGTAGAAAGTCATGACTTTATATCTCTAAGTTTACAAGTTATACACGGAGCCATGTATAAACACTGCCTTGTTACCTGCTTTTACTTTCACTTACCCATGTGTCCATGTTGACATATTGATTCATAAATCTCTTAAAGGATAAATTATTTTCACTATGACTTTTAGAAGAACTTTGAAAGACACCCTCATAATCAGAAAGCAAAGTCAAGGTTATTCCATTTCCTCCCGCTCCTTCCATGGTCACAGTGATCTCTGCCATTTCCCCAGTGCGCGCATGCTGGGGCTTGGCTCTGAATGCCTTTCCCCTAGACAGCCACGTGGCCGAAGCCCTCACCTCCTTCAGGTCTTGGCCAAGGTCACACCTTCTCTGGGTCCTCCTCTGACCACCTACTTAGCAGAAAGACCATCCTCCTGCCCTCACCCAACTCCCCACAAGCTGGCTGCTCTCAATGCTGTTTTATGTTTTGTGCTCATAGTCCTTCAACTCCTTCTAACACAGTCTATAGTTTACTTATTATATCTCTTTTTTTAAGATTTGTTTATTTTTGTACACAAGCTGGGGTGCAGGCCAGAAGTGCAGGGTAGTGAGAGGATTCACCAGAGATCGACTGAAATACACTGCTGAGGGGAGCAGCGGGCGAGGCAGGAGAGGTCTGCTGCACCATGTGGGAATCTCCCCGGGCATCAAACTCATGCAGCCAACAGCTCTACAGTGCTGAGCTTAACCCATTGCGCCACCAGGGAGTCCCTATAGCTATTTTTAAAAATATTTATTTAAGCATGTGAGAGCTGGGGTGTAGGCCAGAGGTCTGTGTGTGAGAGGGTTCACTAGAGCCAGAGTGGGGAGCAGAACAGGCAGATTGACTGAAATACACTGCTGAGGGGAGCAGCGGGCAAGACAGGAGAGGTCTGTTGCGCCACGTGGGAAGCTCCCTGGCCGGGGATCGAACTCATGCCTCAGTGGCTACGGATAGCTTCATAGTGCTGAGACTTAACCCCTTGTGCCACCAGGGAGGCCCTCTTCTATTTGTCATCATCACCCCAATGTGAACTGATTTAGTAGAATAAAGCTCCATAAGGGCAGGAATCTGTTTTTTTGTTTTTTATTGTTGTCTCATATCCTAAGCACTCCAACAGTGTCTGAAACTTAGTAGATGCTCAGGAATACTTGTCAAGTGAATAAACGAAAGCAGGTGATCCCACGCACACTCCTTCACACCAGAAGAATTTTGAAGTGCTTTTAGAGATAAATGAATGTCATCGTTTAGGGCGGGCAGACACAGAGTATAAGCAGGGCTAAATGCCATTTTGTTGGCTATAGCCATAACAAAATGGATTTGCCGTTGTGTAGAAACTAAGAATGTAAATAATTAAAAGACAAGTGTGTATGTATCTTCTCACTTTCTTTGGCGACAGACCCACATCCTTAGGCACTATCCTGCCAACTGGTGAGAGTATGGATGGGCTAGTACAAACCCAGTTACAGAGGCTAATAGGCATGTCAGGAGCATCACTTGAGGATTAGAAGAGTGGTCCCCTTGTCTCCCTTAACAGAACATTTATTGCACTAGTACTTTCCAAGTTTCTCTCTAGGCAACTGGTTTCTTCTCACATAGAAACACTGGGGTGGAAATAATGTCCATTGGTAGTAAACATGTTATAATCCATATACAGAAATAAATATTGGTGTCCTTCTGTCTGCAAATGTCTATCTCTAAGAGTTTCCCACAATCTTTAGTCTCCGACTTAAGGGGAAAACGTTCCCTTGTTACTAATTCTGCTGCCTTTTCAAAGTCATCAAAGCAAGGTCTTTAATGCTTGAATCTCTCTGAAGTGCCTTGTAATGAGCTTATTGTTTGGGCAAAGGTAACTTGACATTCCCATCTCTAATCAATAGCTAGCTTTCAAAGCATTGTTAGTTTTGAGTGGCTCTAATTGGATCTCCAAATGTGTTCTGGGCTGATCTGAGGCTTGCAAAGAAGCATGCTTCCATTTCTCTACATGGGCCAGAAAGTGGAGTTGCTAACCTCTTCAAAAAATCAACAGAAATCAGAGTGAGCTCAATCAATTGGGAAAACAGTCAAATAATCTGAGGGTTTAAAAGCCCAAGAAGAAGTTAACAAAAGAGCCCCCTATACTTAGAAGAGAAAACGAGTGGCTTGAACAGCGGGCTTGCCCTAGAAATCACTCACCAAGAAAAAGGTTATTATGGATTCAAACAAGCTTTGACTCCAACCCCAACAACCTCAGTTCCTCATTTATAAAGTGAAGAGGATGGTGTCACCATCAGGACTGTGGGGGTCACATGAGCTAGTGTCCCCCCTTACCAGACTCTTTAACTTGACTCTCATGAGGGCTGGGCTCTTTGCTCGTGCCACTGTCCTTGCCTGAATATCCTCTTCAATCTTTTTAGTCATTCCTTTCCCTCCTTCAAAACTGAATTCTTCCAAAAACTTTAACCCCAGGCTAATTGCTTCCTAGACCAAGTTCATCTATCTATGAACGCATCTAGTTTCCAATGCATTATTCTACTCATTTATGAGGGGTGGCTTTGTGACTGTCTTTTATTTTCATGCCTTATCTCTTTTTTTAAAGATTTATTTATGCATACAAGCTGGGGTACAGGCCAGAGGTGTGGGGCGGCGAGAGGGTCCACCAGAGACAGAGTGGGGTGCAGAACAGGCAGATGGACGGAAATACACTGCTGAGGGGAGCCGTGGGTGAGGCAGGAGAGGTCTGCGGCGCTATGTGGGAATCTCCCTGGCCGGGCGTTGAACTCACATCACCACTGCCAACAGCTTCACAGCGCAGCGCTTAACCGCTGTGCCAGCAGGGAGGCCCTTCATGCCTTATCTTTAAGGTTAAGTTGTAAATTCCTTGGCAACAACTATGTCTCCTTCTTTTCTGATGGTATTCTCCATTCTTTTGGACTTGTTGTGCAGTTGTGTCAAGTGACTCCCCCAGGCCACACAGGTAGGAGGTGTCAAAGCCGGTGCTCAGGCATAGATTTGCCACCTCCAGGCAAGTGCTTTTTCTACACAGCCAACTCTGTATGCATAGAATCATTGGAGGGTATTTAACTAACTGCATTCCTGAAACCCGTCTGGTTGTGGCTCAGCATCACTGGATTTAGAGTAGAATTGATCTGGTTGAATAGCAAGACTAAGGGGAAAAAAGCCTAGTTGATTATAGAAGTATGGCCCTACACAGTATTGTGTGTTTGTATGAATATCTGTACTGTGTCTAAATGTATGTGTATGTGTGTTCATATACATGAGCACATATGGGAACATATCACTATTTTTGCAATATAGCATTAAATTCAGCATTGACTAAAAATACTAACAGAGTAGTCTAATAAACAGTACTTAAATTTTCAGGTTTTATGGTGCAGTTTCTTCCTTCCAATCTCTATTTCCAACTCTTATAAACAAAAAATTAATCATGTTATCTAAAGAAGTAGATTTTGCTTTGTTCTCTTCAGAATTAGAGGTAATTGAAGAGGCAAAGCGATCTGATAGTGGGAGAAGAGACACGACTTTACCAACAGGCCCAGGACTCAGACCCAGCCCTGATCAAGCTTTGTCACTGCCGCTCAGACCCCAGGCCTATGGTGGCTCCAGAGTGGCACATGTCACTTCTCCAGCTCCATAGCTGACAGGAACCTGGCAGTGACCAGAAAAAGAGCCAGGCTTTGTCTGATAGGGCTGATGGACTTGTCCAGTTCAAAAGCTTCCCTGCATGGATAGAACAGTAAGGAGCATAGGTCTCCTAGAAAAGACCAAGGGGGTTCTTAGGCCCAGGCTTGGATTAAAAGTGCTCCAGGGTCATTGCTGTAGAAATTAGGCTGCTTTCAATCTGTCTTTGCCCCCACTCTTCATCCACTGAAGTAGATTGAATTGGGACTGATCTAAAACTGAGATTCAGATCTTAAAGCACCATTGTGTTCTGAAAAAAGAGAACCACTTTGGAGAAAAAACAACTCTGGATTCAAATCTTGATTATGGGACTGTGGACAAATTACGATAGTTACTGAGCTTTAGAGTTGTGAATTTGTAAAACAAGAAGAATAATTGTTGTGCCCAGGTTATTGTGAAGATTTCCAAAATGCTGAAAGGACCTGGCATAGGGAAAAGTGTTGATACAGATCAGCACCCATCTGCCTCTTCCAGCACACATCCTGATCACTGCCCCTAAATTAGCCAGGCCAGAAGGGTCCAGACTCAGTGGGGAACATTCAAATCCAAGGTCACCCTGCTGTAGAAGCACCCTGATGCCCGGCTGGCTACATCAGCACTGCATAAGAAAGTCTGGTTTGACACTGCTCAGATCTTTACCAGAAATTTGAATTCTGCATGTCAAAAAGCAGTTTAAGAGAGAAATGAGAATGGCAAAGCTAATCATTTATCATCTCTCTAAGAGAATCTTAAAGAAATTGTCTTTCACTTGGAGAAAAGAAGGTTGAAAGTGAAGTTACCAACTCTAGAAGACCAGGCAAACAGGTTAATGGCCCCAATCACTAAAGCCAGAAGAGGAAAAGAAGTTGAATTTGCATTAGAGAGGGAGAGAGGAAGATTGAATTTAAGGCAGAGCTTCTCTAGAAAATTATAAAACACCGAGATGGGCATCCATAGAAGCCTATGGATTTTCTTTTTCTGTAGCACTGTAAAAACTGACAGCCTGGAAGAGGTACTGACCTGGCTGAGGTCAGTCTGCCCCCAGAAATTTGAGCAGGAGAGAGGGAAGGGGTGGGGAACACAGCAGGGTAGTTTTGGAACCCTGGAAGGCACCAGTTAAAGCACTGCTAAAACTTTCAAGGAAAAGAGCTAACATTTGAATAACAAGGGACTGGAAGACTTAGAACCCAAATGCTAGTGGCATGAGGCTCGGAGGAAAAGCGTAAGCAAGGGGGAGGGAAGGAAACAAGCCATTTCATTTCCACTGGTGAACCTCCCTGAGTTCCTCCAGGGAACCTCGCTTTCCTTTTTGCAACATGAAGTGCTGGGGTTAAGCATTCTCTTGGGTCCCTTCCAATTTTGGTGCGTGTTTAAAGAATTGATCCAGAGAAAATGTGAAGACAACTGTGAAAATCCCCCTCGGCCCCAGCTCCAGGCTGTTGGAGGTGGGTGAGTGCTGCCCAGATCCTCCACCCCGGCCGAGGCGTCTGCAAGGATGAAGCCTGGCGCTCTGGGGTCCCGCCCCAGAGGTTGACTCCCTCTGCTAGCTCCTCAGCCAGGAGCAAGTTGCTTATGCTCCTGGTACTTCAAAATCTTCATCTGTACAATGGGAGTGACAGTAGTTCGCTGGGGGGTGGCGCGTTTAAACTAGATTAATACCCAGTAGCTCCCACTACCAGGCACTGAAGTATGAACCAGATGATTCCAATTGTATTGGTCTTCTTGGAATGAGACATTTTTAAGCCTCTTTATGTCTAGCTAATGAATTTGTAGACTACACTGCAATCAAATCCCCAGCTTCTGTGGCGGGGCTGGTGTTTGTTTTTAACACCCTGGCCTTTTCTTGCCTTAGCAGAATGAATCCCACATCATTCAGCTTCCCTGAATTTCATATTAAAACACACACACACCCCGTGTTTACTTCTCTGACTGCCTCCACACAGTCCGCACTTTCTAATGTGTAAAGGAGAACTGAGAGAGTGTTTCGCGGTTGCTGGATGCCGGCGACTTCGAATCGCTTTTTGACGCCTTAGCCAGCGCCTGTCGCGGGGCTCCGCGGTGTCGGCTCAGCCCAGCTCCTCAGCTCTTCTGTTGATGTCATCGCTTGGGCTGTTCTTATCGACACCTCGGTCTGTCCCTTTCCAACGTCATCTCTTTAAGTGTTTTCAACTCAAAGCCCCTGTTTGACGCTTCTGAGGCCGGGTGACCCACTCCCGGTTTCGCACCGGCGGCGGTGGCATGTGCCAGGGCTGGTGCAGAACACAGCTCCACAAGTAGAGAGGGTGCAGTCTCCTGGGCCAGGGTGGGGCCCCAGGTTAGGAGCGGCCTCCAACCTTTTGGGTTCACTTCCCCGCAGGGGACGCCGTAGGCGGCTATGCGGTTCGGTCACTGCCCCCCGCCCCCCGCGTCCGGCCGCGCCGTGGGTTGCGGTCTCTGTGGGGGTGGCAGCTCCTGTCCAGGAGGTTTGCGCCTGGCGGGGCACCCCGGAGCCACGGGGAACCCAGAGGCGAGGCCAAGGCGGGGTGGGGCGCGTCCGGGCGGGGAGGGCAAACTCAGGCGGTGCAGGGGGCGCCGAGGGCAGCGGGCGGCGGACGCGCGGTGGAGGAGCGAGCGGGCCATGGGCTGGCTAGTGCCGGGCCGCCCGCCGAGGGGGAGGAGGCTGCGCCGCCCTTGCTGCAGGTTCGCTGTCGGGCGCTCAAGGAGGCTGGGACACGGGTAGGGTGCGGTCTGCGCGGGGCCGGAGCCCGGATCTCTTCCATTTCCCCTCTCACTCGGCCCCGGGCTGCGCCGCAGACGGCAGCAGCTCCCGCTCCGCCCGAGCCGCCTGACCGCCGGGCCGGGGTGCTAACCGCGGGGCCCGCCAGCCCGCCGGCCCGGTCAGCCCAGCCCAGCCCGGCGGCCCGCAGCCCCGCCGCCCGCCGCCCCCCGCCGCCGCCGCGTTGCCAAAACAAACGGGCCGGCCTATTTATTGGCGGCCGGCGAGCCGGGCAGCTCAGAGTCGAGGCGCCGAGGGGGACAGCGCGCCGCCACCAGCCAGGGCCCCGGGCCCCCGCCCCGCACCTGAGTCCCGGCGCACGGCCGCCGCGCCTCGCAGCCCATGGCGCCCCCACCTGGAGCCCCCCGGAGCCACCCGAGCGCCTGAGCCCCCGCCGCGCTCCGGTCGACCCGCCCACCCCTCAGCCCACCAGGCGCCCTCGCCCGCCGCTCTCCCGGGCTACCCGGCCATGTCTCCCGCCCGGCTCCGGCCCCGACTGCGGTTCTGCCTGTTCCTGCTGCTGCTGCTGCTGGTGCCGGCGGCGCGGGGCTGCGGGCCGGGCCGGGTGGTGGGAAGCCGCCGGCGGCCGCCGCGCAAGCTCGTGCCGCTCGCCTATAAGCAGTTCAGCCCCAACGTGCCCGAGAAGACCCTGGGCGCCAGCGGGCGCTATGAAGGCAAGATCGCGCGTAGCTCGGAGCGCTTCAAGGAGCTCACCCCCAACTACAACCCCGACATCATCTTCAAGGACGAGGAGAACACGGGCGCCGACCGCCTCATGACCCAGGTGAGCGCGACCCGCCCTCGCAGAGCGCCGCCGCCCTAGCACCGCCACCTGCCCGGCCCTACCCGCCCCCCGGCACCTTTTCTCCACCGGCTGGCACGCCCCCTGGCACCTGCCCCTTACGCCAAGCCCCACTGCCTCCTGCCCAAGCTGGGCCGGTCAGGGGTCCCGGCGGAAGTGTCGGCAGCCCCGAGCCCGCCTGAGTCTGAGAAGTGCTCCCCACTGCCAAGCCCCACCGCCCGGCGGGTTGGTGGCCCCTCTGCCCTGAGAGCCGGCGGCTCAGGTCGGAAGCGGCACCCAGAGGTACTTCGACCCTGCTGCCTCCTGCGCCTCGGAGACCCACGCAGTCCCTCCAGGCCTAACCTTCGCACGGCTGCGCCCCTTTCCTTTCGAAGCCGTTCGGCACCCCTGAAGCGAAGAAACTCTGGGCGCGGAGGACCCCACAGTCTTTCTTCCCCTCCAGTCTCTGTTCACTGCGCGGCCCCTTTCTGGAGCAGCCTCCGGGCCGGGTCTGGGTTAAGGAATAGCGGGGACAGTTGAGCCCGGAGGCGGAGGTGGGAAAGGGAACTTGGCCGGCAAGCCCACGTGTCTGTCCCGAGAGCTGAGCGCGGCTGCGGTTGAAGGGTGGGGTGCTGGGGTCTTCGGGCTCTGGGACAGAACTTGTGGGATCCCTGAGCTTGGTGATGGGGATGAGGAGGGTCAGAATAGAGGGGCTAGGGTGCCGCGAAGAGGGAGGGCGCAGAGGTAACGCGAGTCCCTGCATGCGCCTATCAAGACCTGCGCCCCCAGCCCGGGGCCAGGGCTGACTTTCTTCCCTGCGTCAGCCTGCAAGGGAAGGACCCTGCGCCCCCTTCCTCTGTGACCTCGTAGCCAAAGCGCCCACTTTTTAGGTGCTTTAGGAAGAGCAGCTAGACCACGACCCTCAGCATGTGCCCTGGCGCCGGGGCCGGCCGGCCCGTGTCGGGGCGAAGGTTGGCTGGTGTCCTGGCCCGGGCTGGGCGCCTAGGAATGCAGATAAGGATCCGGGCCACGGGCTGGGCAATCATTGACAGTGTGCGCTCGGCTCTAGACCTGAGGAGGGGGTGGGGAAAGAGAGAGGGGCGGGGAGAAGGGGCTGCTAAGTGGACATAGGTGGGGGGCTAGAAGTTTTGCTGCAAGGGGCCCCAAAGCATTCCTTCCCTGGGCAGTGAGCACCCCCAGCCAGGCTGCTGGGCCTGGAAGGACCGGCAGAGGCTTGGGTTGGAGCCATCATTGCTTCTGGAAGACGGAGTCCAAGGGTCTGTGGGGCCCGTTCTGCTAGGTAGCGGTAGGCTGAGCCTTGGCTGCCCACACTTGGAAGTACCGCAGGCAGACCTCAGCGTCAAGGGCTGTGAAAGGGCCCCTCTCCGTCAGGGTCCTGCCTCCCTCTCCCAATCAACTGCAGGGTGCCTCGGGCTCCGGGCACACAGGTAGCCAGAACCGATGGGTGATCTCTCCTGGAAGTCCCGGGGGTGCAGCTTCTACACCTACCCCTGTGAGGCAAAGCTGGAGCCCCCGAACCCCCACCCCCCCTCCCCCCGCCTGAGATCAGAGGCTGGTTTCCTACTATAGACAGCGAGAGGGACTAATGGCTCTGGACTCTGGGAGGACTTTGTATGTGATTATCAACCATGAAACCCTTGCAGCCAGCGGGAGACACTGTCACCCTCCATCTGGGCAGCCTGGGTGCCAGCCTTTCCACCAGCTTTTGGTTCCAGGCCTGCGGCACCCTGATGCAAGTGCTGACCGATTTTGGATCATAAGAAGGCCCCAGCAGCGATGCTCTGTGATGCCAGAGGGATCTAGGCTGGCCTGGGATTCCCTCCAACACACCTCCCTGCTGCTGGGGCCTCAGCACCTGCCGTGCCTCTCCGGCCTTGGTCCCCAGACCTCAGCCCTGAGGCTACGGTGACACCTACCGGGCATGCCTGGCTTTGCACGCCCGGCAGGCCAGCCGCAGGCGGTTGGATGTGCTACCGACCCCACCTCCTAGACGGCAGGCGCTCCCTGATCGCCGCTGCCCAGGTGAGGCAGAAGGACCAGACACCGGAGAGGTGTAGCCCCGTTTGTGGCGGCTCGTTACCCCGCGTGGGGGCGAGAGAGCACAGGAGGAAGCCGCCGCTTTCTGGAGAACGGAGCCCGCAAGGGTGTGCGGCTCCTCGTGCCCTCCAGATTTCTGGCGCCACCTTGCGGCTCAGGTCCCTGGGGTAGCCCGACGCTGGAATGGAGGAAGCACGTTAGGGCTCTCTAATTCTCCCGCCCGTACCCTCGGCTTTCCTACTCCAGCGGCGGCGAGAGAGCGCTGCCCCTCTACCTGCCAGCCGCCGGCTCCTCCCCTAACTGCGCGCTTTCCTCTCGCAGCGCTGCAAGGACCGCCTGAACTCGCTGGCCATCTCGGTGATGAACCAGTGGCCCGGCGTGAAACTGCGGGTGACCGAGGGCTGGGACGAGGATGGCCACCATTCGGAGGAGTCGCTGCACTATGAGGGCCGCGCGGTGGACATCACCACGTCGGACCGCGACCGCAATAAGTACGGACTGCTGGCGCGCTTGGCGGTGGAGGCCGGTTTCGACTGGGTGTATTACGAATCCAAGGCCCATGTGCACTGCTCCGTCAAGTCCGGTGAGCCGCTGCCGGGGGTCTGGGCCCGGGGCCGGGGCCGCAGGGCATGGGCAGGCGGCGCAGGACCCACGAAGGCGAAGAGGCCGTTCAGGGAATGGAGGCGGGGACGTCGGCGGCGCACCCCGCTGCGGCTAGTGACCGCCTGCCCCTCCTTTGCCTGGTAGTGTAATGGAGGCATCTAGGGAGACAGGGCCCTGTCCCAGCGCTGCTGGGTGCTGGCCTTGCGGTTCACAGCCAGAGCCTGCCGCAAGAGGCCCGAGACAGCAAGCGGAGCAGATGGAGGAAGCCAGGCTCGCAGAGACGCCTGCCCACCCGCAATGGGGCAGAATGGAGGCGGCTGGTGGGGCCTGGCCAGGCTGTAGCAGACACCAGCATGCCTGACCAGGAGTCAGGAGTCCAGAGGTTCGGGACCCACAACTGGCCTGCAGGTCAGGCCCTTTAGGGCACTGTATACACTGGTCCCAGGGGGTGCAGGCGTCCCCAACCTCTCCTCAGGGTCCTAAAGCTGGGCATCTTGGGGGCAAAGCCAGCCATCAGGGCCAGAATAAACAGAATGGACTCAATAAAGTGGATTTTCCTAGATTGGCCGCCTTGTTGATCAGAACTGGCAGGTATTGGGGCACCGCCCCAACCCTCAAATCTTGTCATCATTCCTGTCACCAACACTGAACCCCATCGTGGATGCTTCAAACAGTTCCTGTGTGACTGCCAGCCTGGCCCCACCTGGCATCCAGCTCAGCCCCCACACTGGCACCATGCAAACGACACACTTGCGGGCCTGGCACACAGACCAGGCCTGCTTCGCACTGTTCTGTGCTGGCCCCACCGCAATCTTTTCCCTCAGCATCTCCCTGCCAACCACGTCTACTTCATGTCACAGCCACCCTCCACCTGCAAACATTGGCCCCTGGCCACTTGCTCCTGACCCCCAAACACTGCTCTCCATGACACCCACTGACGTCCCTGAGCCTTGTCCCCCGACCCCCACCCCAAGGACCAGAACATGAACTGAAGATGCTGCTGTCATTCTGCCCAGTGCCCCGCCCCTTTCCCTGGCCTGATCCTTCATGCTTGAGGTTCTTTAAGAGGCTGTTCCCCTTACTGGCTGGTCCTCCTCTCACTTCCAGACAGACCCCAAGGGCCAGTTCTGGCATAGAACTTGGGGTGTCAGTGTGAGAGGGCAATGTTTGGGGAGCATCTGAGCAAGGGGTAAGAAATCATGGGGCATTCAGACCCCACAGGGGCTAAGTGACACTTTTTCCAGGAGGCTGAAGCTTTCTGAGTGTCAGGTCACAGCAGACCACGGCCTGGTTCGGCTGACCCCTGGGCCTCTCCTACCCCTTCCCAGCCTTTTCAGGATGAGAGCAAACCGAGGGGGCCTCCCCGGAGCTTCAGGAGGGCCCTTTCCTCTCAACTAGTGGGTGCTGGAGCCTTGACATGTCCCTCTCATTTGCAAAGGGTTGGCCTGGGGAGAAGGGCAGAAGGTCACACTGAGGGGGGGTGAGTTCACCTGCCCTGGAAGTGGGGGGCAGGGGCCGGGATAGGGTGATGGGGAGAAAGAGGAGTCCTGGCCGGGCTGGGGTGCAGTGCTGTGATCGGGAGCCCCAGCTCCACGCAGTAACACTTCGTGTCCCTTCTTCCACAGAGCACTCTGCTGCGGCCAAGACAGGCGGCTGCTTCCCCGCTGGAGCCCTAGTGCGCCTGGAGAGCGGGGCGCGCGTGGCCCTGTCGGCGGTGAGGCCCGGAGACCGGGTGCTGGCCATGGGGGAGGATGGGAACCCCACCTTCAGTGACGTGCTCATTTTCCTGGACCGTGAGCCAACAAAGCCGAGGGCCTTCCGGGTCATTGAGACCCAGGACCCCCCTCGCCGCCTGGCGCTCACGCCTGCCCACCTGCTCTTCGCCTCCAGCAATCGCACACAGCCAGCAGCCCACTTCCGGGCCACCTTTGCCAGCCAAGTGCAGCCTGGCCAGTATGTGTTGGTGGCTGGGGTGCCAGGCCTGCAGCCTGCCCGAGTGGCTGCTGTCTCCACACACGTGGCCCGTGGGGCCTATGCCCCACTCACGAGGCACGGGACGCTGGTGGTGGAGGATGTGGTGGCCTCCTGCTTTGCCGTGGTGGCTGACCACCACCTGGCTCAGTTGGCCTTCTGGCCCCTGCGACTGTTTCACAGCTTGACGTGGGGTAGCTGGACCCCGGGGGAAGGTGTGCACTGGTACCCCCAGCTGCTCTACCGCCTGGGACGCCTCCTGCTAGAAGAGGGCAGCTTCCACTCGCTGGGCGTGGCCGGGCCAGGGAGCTGAGAGGACCTCCCACTGCACTCCAGGAACTGCCCAGCTGGACCCCAAGTCTCCCCACCAGGAGGGCGCTGGAAGGGACCTGAGGAGAGGCGCTGGTTGCCACCATCTCTGCCACCAGAGATACACCATTGAGACTTGAACGGGCCGTGCCAGTGTCCCCCACACCCCCTCTTGGTATAGTGACAGAGCTGCAAGCGGAGCTGGCCCGGGAGGGGCGTGGCCTATCTTCCTGTCCTACAAACCTCAAAACCCACCCAGCCAGCGCTCACTATGTCTTCTCACACCTGCCTCTCTTCTTGGGGAAGACCCGGCCCATCTGTCTTAGGCCCCCCTTAGGTGGGCTTGCACCTCAGTCGATGCTGCTAGTTTCCCTGGGAGCCAGCAGGGAGCTGGCTGGACTCAATGCTGCCCAGAACTGAGAAGACCTCACAGGCAGCCAGCCTGGCCATCCTGAGGCAGGACCTTCCTCCCTGGCCACACTCCTCGGGACACACCCAGAAACTGCTGCTGTCAGGGCGCAGTGAGTGTGACCACAGGGCTGGGGACGGGGCCGTGGGCTGGATGTCCTTCCCACCCGTCCAGGCTAAGCTCCCTTTTCTGCGGAACCATCACCCCCACCCCCTCCTCCGGTCAGTCTCCCCCACCTTATTTATTGGCTCGGAGGGGGAAGCCCATGGGAGAATTTTGGGGATGTTTTGATCTTTTCTTCCTTTTGTAATAAAAATTATTTAAGTTGTTAGAGCCACAGAGTCCAAGGTAATGAGTGAGGCCGATACAAAGACGGCCTGCAGCCAGGGGGAGGTCTGTCCATGACTCCCCTTCTCCAGGGTCGAAACCTCCAGAGCTCCCACCCTCTCTGCAGGCACTTTCTCACCCAGTAGCTCTGCAAAGTCCCCATAGGAGGGGGTGCTGGGTGCTAGGCAAGGCCTTTTCAAGCTGACCCCAACACTTGCCTAAACATGGTTTGACCAGAGAGAAAGCTGAGGTCACCAATGCTCAGTTACTTCACTCATCTAGAACCATCTCCTCGTCTCCTAGTCAAGATGCTGTCTGTGATTACTCTCATCTTTCTTGAGCCTGTATTAATGATTCTTCACTGTGGATGATGAAACATGGTGTGAAAAGATTCTGTGAGATGCACATTTCCCTTGTGGCCTGTTCAGACATCTTGGATAAGTCAAGGGCCTGTAACCCAACAGTTCTTAAACCTCAGAATCACCTGGGCAGCTTCTTTAAAAATGGTTCCTGGTCCCATTTTCAGGATTCTGCTTTCATAGGTCCAGAACGAGGCCCAGGAGCTAATTTTTGCAAATACCCCAAGCATGGCAGAGGGTTCATGGACCATCCTTTGATAAACATTGCTTAGAGAGGGCTCAGTTTATTGCCAAGACAAGATGACCCCTTTCTTTCTCTTCTCTTGGTCTCTCCAAGCTACCCTTTTCTGTACAGCCTACAGATACTCTGATTCCCAGGTAGTGGTACAATTATTACATTTTCAGGAATTTTGTGAGCCATTTGAAATAGGCCATGGTGGGAGTATTTCCACCATGGAAATTGGCATATGATATAAATGAGGCTTCCCCCCGACTGAGTGAGTCAGTGATTAAAGCATAACATTGCCCAGCTTCCATCCTCTTGCAGGGATTCCTGTGTTGGGGATGACCCCCCCAGACTGTTAGTGTACCTATTGCCCCACCTTCATGGAGGAAAACCCAGAGAACTTCATTTCTTGAAGAGTGTGTCATCTGGTGGGAAATAAGCTCCATGTTATAATGGCAACTGCTGCCACTGAATGAGGAATTACCATTGCTTGGCATTGTTCTCTATGCTTTACATGTAAACCCATTTAATATTCATAACAACCCATGTGGTGTACACTTTAATATTATCATTTTCCAGATAAGAAAGGAGACGCACAGGGAGGTTAAGTACCTTGCCCAAGATCAGGCCGGAGTAACGGAAAGAGGATTGAACCCGTGCACCTGGTTCTCAGGCCCACTGTTTTTGCTTCAAGGCTTTTCCCTCGGTCAACTTGGGCTTTCTCCAGAAGGCACTCTCAGCATTGGCACCCTCAGCAGGTCAGGCCTGGAAGTCTCCTTTGTCAGCGCACTGGGAGTGGACCCATCTCTCTGAGGCAGACTCTCGCCTCCCAGGCTCACATGGACCAGCGTGCTGATGAACTCGGGTCGAGGTCACGGTAGTCTTGTCCATTCCCTTGCACTTTGTCTCCCTGTTGATATTTTACCTGGCAGGGAGAAAGAGAGGTGGTGAGAGGCTCTCCCCTATGGGGGACCACCTGCCTCTGCTGCTGGACCTGGGCACGCTCTGTCTTACGGTCTCAGAGCCTTATGTTACCCCCGCAAGTTTTTCTTCTAGATTGGCCTCAGAAAACACTTTAGTCTTCAAGCAGAGAAGACCGAAAAGATTCAGAAAGAATTTTTGTCTCTGAATTCAGATCTTCAGATGACCAACTTTGGGGTGTCGTGGAGACCCTGCAGCTTTTTCAAGGCTCCTGGAATTGAGAAGACCGTACGAGGAGGGTCTCCCGAGCTTGTCTTCCACCGCTACGGCACGATGGCCCCACCCTCTCCCTCCAGAACCAAGCTCCCCCTTCTCTCTGGTCAATGCTGAGGCTCAGAAGCGGGCCCCCATGTGGGCCAGACCCAGAGAGCTACTGGCCCACTGCCGGCCTCTCCTCAGGCCCATGCTCAGCCCCAAGGCTGTTCCACCCCCAACTGTGATCTTCATTCTCCCACAGTTGTATAGAGGACACCTGCGTGTCAGGCACTGTGCCAGAGTCGGGGGAAGAGGCACACGGCCCTCAGGGGGCCCCTGGAGCAAGGGGGCAGGTGGGGGGATGATGACCAGGTGCCAAGTGCTGATCCTGACATCTTGGCTGGGCTGAGGAGGGCGCAGAGAAGCTGGGCAGTGGGCAGACTTCCTGGAGGTGAGGAGGCTGCAGGTGGGGTGAGGTGGAGTTTGGGCAGGCGAGGAAGGGGATCCAGGCTGCAGACACGGTTAAATACAACGGCTGGGAGCTTACGCGGGCCTGGGGCCTTGGAGGAGCCATCAGAGGCAGCATCACACAGTGATCTGGTGCGTGTGGGCTTGGCAAAGCTGCGGGGGGCAGGTGGGCAGGAGTTAGTGGCAGAGTTTTGTGTTCCACAAATGTCAACTTTATGCTCAAGTGCCCAGAGGGTTTGAAGTTGGGGCAACTTGTGACTAGATTGTTTCAGAAATCTCACCTCGTTGCTATGTGGATGGCAGACTTGAGAAGTCAACAGTGGAAGCGAGGAGGCCATTTACTGGGGGGAAATTTGGTGGCCTAGACCTAGCAGCTGGCTGGAAAGAAGGTTACAGGTTTAGACATGTAGGCCTTCTAGAAACTTGAAGGACTTGAAACTGGTTTGGACCAATAGTGAGGGGGTAGGAAGGGCGCAACTCAACTTCATGTTTTTCAGCGCGAGATCCATCTCAGAGCCATTGACATTGGCCTTTCGCTGGCCTTAGCGTGCACCTGGAAGGGTGATGTCCAGGGCTTCACCATGTAGATAACCTCTGTCTTCTTGTCCAACGTTGGTCTACCTCGGATCAAAGGACCCTCCAGGCTCTGGTTGTCTCTGGCCTCCCCCCCACCCCACTGATACACCCTAGAAAGTATGTGGCATGACTCAGAATGGCCCCTGAGAGCCCAGACCAGACAAGGGGAAAGCCATGCGCCTCGTCATCAGGCTCTCGGGGAGAACTGGAGATGATGAGACCTGGGTGCCGGGCTCAGGGAGACAAAGCAAGGGGACCTCTTGGCTGTGAGGCCACTGGGGCTGTCTGGACAGACTGCCCTTAACCATCGGCCCCGTGTGCCCCAGCTCCCCTCCCTGTTTGTGCTGAGGCCTCTTCTCAGGTACCGTTCCCACAGGTGGTCCTTGCAATCTCTTCTCTCTTGTTCGGAAAGCCCTCATCGCCGCTCTCTCAAGCCGTGTGGGACCGTGCTCAGCCTTCCCCCAGCAGGTGCCTGAAGGGGCAGCCGGGCAGGGTGGCTCCTGGCAGTGCTGTCACTGTGTTGGGAAGAGCTGAACCCAGGGTCACAATCCTTGAGGCAGCCAGGCGCATGGCTAGCTGGTACCTGCAGCCCAGAAACAGGCACCCCTCCTTTGAAAATAATGTAGCAAAATGCCCCCTCTGGAAGATCCAACTAGAAAAGGCGACTCTTGGGCTCTGGTGCTCTAGCAGGCAGGACGTCCATTTGGGAGAGGAGCTCACACAGGTGCTTGCTGGGCAGCACAGCTGGGTTTCCACCTCCCAGCCCACCCCGCCTAGAGCCCTTGCACAGTACACGACTCACAACCCCAGTGATCCTGTCGGGCCCAGGCCTCTGCCAGACTGAGCTGACTCCCGAGAGATGAAAGTTCAGAGAGTTCCTGCCATGTGGGAGGAAACACCAAGGGATTAAAAACAGGTGGGGGCAGGATGCTCAGTGACTGGACACAGAAGTGGCTTTGGGCTGGGCCTTTGGGGCCTGGGTGACTTGGGCAAGGGTAGGTGAATGGACCATTGGAAATAGATGCTAGGAGGTGGAGTTAGGGTGTACCCTAGGACTGGCAGCTTGAGTGAATGGGGTTAGAGGTGCCAGACGGGAATGGGGAAGGAGCAAAACTGAGTCCCCTGGCAGGGGCGGAGTTGAAGACCAGGTGGGAAGTGTTGGAGCAGGCAACACCCTCGAAGAAGGAGCCAGACTCCAGGAACAGAGGCCTTGTTCTCCTCTTCAGAGGGTGCCCCGGCCACGGGAAACCTCCCTGGTGGAGCTTGGCGCGACAGTTTCCCCACCCCATGCCCTCTGCCCCCTGGATGGAATGCGCCTCCTGGGGCTGGGCCCCATGTCCCACACCCCAACACGGTTCTCAAAGCCTCTTTGTTCCACAGACCGAGCTGTGGCCAGCCCGGATCTGATAAGGCCAGGCCGGCAGATAGCGGCCCCTCCCTGTGCACTGCGCCTCCCCAAGACACACCTGCCCACTTCGCACGCACTTTGCCTCTGCCCCAGATGGGCACAGACAGCAGGGGGCTTCTTCTCCAAGTTGGGGTAGGGCTTGCCCTTTGGGTCTCCCTGTAGCCCATTTAAGACCCTCTGGAATCCATTTAAGACCTCCTCTTTTTCTCATGGAAAGCTGAATAAGAGAGTTACTTCCATTTTAGAGGTAAACTAAGCTTCCAAGAGAAAAAAATGATTTGGCCACTGTATTTCTTTCACAATGTACTGAGTGTGCTATATACATCATTAAAAAAAATCCTAACAGCTTGTGAAATGAGGTTGTTCCTAATTCCCACTTTGTGGAGAAGAAACTGAGGCCCAAAGAGGGGAAATCACTTCCCCAAGGAAACACAGTAGTAGAGTCCAGTCCAGAATCCTGGGCCCCTGCAGCAGCAGAGGGAAGCAGGCCTGATGAGTCACCATCCCAGAGCACTGGGAAGAAGATACTCCCAGCTTCAACCTAAATGTTCTGATGGGGCTGGGGTAGCCAAGATCCTCTCAAGGAAGGTGGTTCTGAAGGAACAGTGTTCTAGATGCTGTAAGAGGATCCCATCTTGGTGGGATCAGCAATGGTTAAAATATGTTCACAAATTATTTTACACTCCTCCTAGGCAGGGACAGGTTTGTGCTCCTCCCCTGGCTTGAGGCTAGGTCAGAAAAGCCCATGAAACTGCCTGGTTTTACCCATCTTGACATTGCCAGGCTGGAGATGCTATAAATGGGTGTATGGGTCCTGAGCCTTCTGAGCGCCCAGCCAACAGGCACCGTTAACTGTCGGCCACAGGAGCACGCCATCTTGCACGTCAAGCCCAGTGGAGCCTTCAGATGGTCAGTCCAGGCCAACATCCAAATGCAACTGTAAAAGGGGCTCCGAGCCGAGACTGCTTGGCCAAGCCCTTCCTGAATACCTGACCCACAAAGTCAAAGCAAAATAAAATATTTTGGGGGGACCTTGAAGTTTTGGAATAATTTCTTTTTTAAAAAGATTTATTTATTTATGCATACAAGCCGGGGTGTAGGCCAGAGGTGTGGGGCAGTGAGAGGATTCACCAGAGACAGAGTGGGGAGCAGAACAGGCAGATCGACTGAAGTACACTGCTAGGGGAGCAGTGAGCCAGGCAGAAGAGGTCTGCTGTGCCTCATGGGAATCTCCCTGGCCAGGTATTGAACTCGTGCTGCAGATAGCTTCATAGTGCTGCGCTTCAACCCATTGCACCACCAGGGAGGCCCTGGAATAATTTCTTAAATAGCAATAGTATCAGAAGAAAAGGCAGAGAGGGGATAGGAACTTATGGAGTTACCTCTTGAGGCAGTCCAGAAGCCTTAAAATACACATTGACCAAAAGTTTTCAAAAATGGTGTCTGCATAAGGCTGGAGGAGGTGTGACACGTCATCTTCTAAGGGGCAGTGCGAGAAGGCACCCGGGCTTGGAAGTAATGTGGGGCAGAGGAAGGGGAAGGCTGGTGAGCGCACCGCTCTTCCCTCGGTGACTGGCTGTGTCCACTCTCTGCTCTGATGGCAGGACCCCTGATGGCCTTCGAGGAGTAGAGAAACTTTTGGAAGGAGGGAAGCTCATATATCTGAGCTAGTAGGTAAGAAGAAGTTGTACACGGCCAATTGGAAGGAAATGTTTTAGAGTTTGAAATTTCAAGTGTTAAATGTTGAAGAAAGGGCTCAAAGTTTGAGGTGTACTCAGGAAAAGGCTGGGCATTCCTGTGGACTATTGCTGGCCACATTTTTCCAGAGTGCCTCTGCAAGCAAAAATGTGCAGGGCCTCAGCAAGAAGATTCATGAAAATGAGCCAGAAGTACCCTGTTGCCCCAATGAATTTCAGGTATATTTGCATCTGTCTTCTGCATACATCTTTGAATGTCTGACTTTAAAAAAACTCCAAGAGGGGGCCTCCCTGGTGGCGCAGCGGTTAAGCGCTGCGCTGTGGAGCTGTCGGCAGCGGCAACGTGAGTTCGACGCCCAGCTGGGGAGATTCCCACACGGTGCGGCAGACCTCTCCTGCCTCGCCCGCTGCTCCCCTCAGCAGTGTGTTTCTGTCCATCTGCCCAGTTCTGCTCCCCACTCTGTCTCTGGTGAACCCTCTCACCACCCCATGCCTCTGGCCTGTATGCAAAAATAAATAAGACTTAAAAAAAACCTCAGAGGAAGAATGACCAGGCAAATAATAGGGAATGGGTGTGGCTTGGGGAAGTGATTGAGAGTGTAGGGGTGAAAAGATTAATCCAAAGACAGGATAAGTTTCTTGGTTTCAAACTCTTAATCCGAGTGAAGCAAAAGATAGACATGATCAATATGTAATAAAGAGGGGGAATAACAAATTTACAGAGGTGAGTCTGGCAGATACCACCTTAGCCGCATGATCAAGGTTAATGTCACCATAATACATATGACACCATGTCTGTTATGATGCACTGAGAAGGGCACCTCACCTCTGTGTTATCCTTCCCAGTAATGCACAACTTACCCACTGAGAACTCGATGAGTTTGAGAAGTAGTCTACAGAATAACTGGGAGTATTTCTCCAGAGTCAAAGTCAGGAAAGAAAATGGAAGAATGAGGAAAGGCCTAGAGGGGATCCTGATTTGGACACTGAACCAGAAGAAAGGACATTAGAAACAAACTCGTGAAATCTAATAATTTCTGTACCTTAAGTAATAGTATTTATTGTAGTCTTCCTTTTAAATGTGCCCTATGGTCATATAAGCTGTTAACCCGAGGGGAAGCTGGGTGAAGGCTTTATGAGATCTCCCTGTACTATTTTTGTGACTCTCCCATGTATCTAAAGTTAACTAAACAAAGTTAAATTCAAGGGCCTCCTGGTGGCACAAGGGGTTAAGTCTCAGTCTATAAAGCTATCTGCAGCAAAAGTTCGATCCCCAGCCAGGGAGATTTCCACATGGTGCAGCAGACCTCTCCTGTCTCTCCCGCTGCTCCCCTCAGCAGTGTATTTCAGTAGGTCTGCCTGTTCTCCTCCCCACTCTGTCTGGTGAATCCTCTCACCTCCTGCCCCCAAAACCTCTGGCCTGCACCCCAGCTCTTGTATGCATAAATAAATAAATCTTTCAAAAAAGTTAAATTCAAAAATCAAATCTAGGTGACAGAATCTCTTGGACCAGTCAAAGGTACATTCCTTTATCAATATTTGAAGTCCAAGCCAATTTCCACACCCAAAGGAGGCAAATGCACTGAGCCTGTGGTCAGGCTGTGACACTGTTGCCTGAGAGAGGTTGCTGGTGGGATAGATTTGAAAGGGCCTGGAGAATTAGATAGGATAGAAAGTTGCAGAACGATAGTGTGCCTCATTTATTCAGAACATATGTTGAGTCATACTGTGCTAAGTTCTTTAAATCTGTTATCTCACTTAACTTTGAGATAGCTGTTAAGGTTTCCCAGTTTACAGATGAGGAGACTGGTAAAGGGGCAAGGTCATACAGCTGAGAACTGGTGAGACTGCGACACAAATCCTGTGTGCTTTACTCCAGAGATCATTTTTCATGGAACTGTTGTCTTCTCAGGTATGTCCCTTATTCAGTTCACACCTCATGGTTTCCGTGCTGGGATGGGTCAGGGAAGAGGAGCTAGGAGGCAAGAAGCTGGGAACAGCCTAGGACTAGCTGGTCCACTGGAGCTGTCCGTGGTGCTGGTCAGAGAAGCCTGGAGCTGGAACGTCTGCAGGAGAGAGTGAATGGGGAGACATCTGGGAAAGCTGGCAGAGAAGGAGCACTGCTCAGACTAGATGGAAAGATAGATGTGGTGCTAGATCGTCCATTGATGAGGATGAATTAGAGGAAGTTTTGGTCTGAAATAAATCATGTATACAGAAGCTGGTGAGACCGGGATTTGCCTTCAGGTCTGGCTTAAAACTAATAGTATTCAGTATAGTTCTACTGATTGTTGAAATCTGGAATTACTTGGGTACCCATTGATGAAGGGTCATGGACTGTAGTGCTCTCCTAGTCCCCTCCTCCCAACCCCCAGTCTTCCCCATCAACTAAATGGTTAAAGCAAGGCTCCCTGACCTGGCTCTGGGGCTAATTGATTTCCATTCTCATATCTCACCAACTGCTAAGTGCTTCAAATACTATCCATTTGTCCTCATTTTATTGATGAGGAAAATGAGGTTCTGCAATGTTTAACATTTTGCCTGAAGTTATTCAGCTACTAAATACTAGAACCAGTACTTGAATTCAAGTCTTCTGGGATCAACCCTCATTTCCCTACTGTTGGCCTGCATGTCTGTCTTTGGTGGAGACAATGACTAGAGGGAGAAAGTTATGTAGAAGTTTGCACAGGAGACAGAAAACCCCGTTGGGCTCCCAGGCAGAATGGAACTCTTCTGAGTTCTCTTGTCACATGGCAGTTTGCCTCCAAGCCTCTGCCAGTTGCATGCCCTTCAGCCCTTTCAGGCTATCTTTTGATGTTCTCTCCCTCTCCCCTCAGCTGCTGTAAGGGACATGACTCCAAGTCACTGAGTGCTCCATGTTTGCTCCTAGATTCAGCCCTGAACCATGCCAATGTCACGTTTAGCTGCAGCCTCCTCTCACCCTCTACCCCTCAGGATGGGCTTGGAAGAATTATGACACTAATTTTGGAGTTCAGGTGCTGCTGTGGGAGGACCCACCTCCTCATCTCCTTCCCCTAAGTTAAGTACATTTTGTGTGCAGACCTGATTTCAGAACCAACACTGGAAATGGAGTCCAAGTCGTAGGGGAAAGATTTTGCAAGTGCTGGAACTAGGATGACTTGCCATCTGGATAGCAGGTCCTCCTGATCTCTCTGTCTCTTTCTCCACCCCAGAGCAGCAAGGTAGTCTCCTTCTTGGAGAAACAAAAGTGGGAGGAGAAAAACTTCCCCCACTTCTCACTGTGACAGAGGCTGGGAAGTGACAGGAGAGGAGGATGCCCAGAAGGCCAAGTGACTTAATTATAGGAACCTCCCACTTAATGAGTGACCTCCCTCTGTGTGTGTATCTAATTTTGATCATCTACCATGTGTCATGCACTTTACCCATGACTTGATGATGCAATCCCCATACCAGCTTTTTGATAATTATCCCCAGGTAACAAATGAGGAAACTGAGGTTTCAAGAGACCCAAAGTCACACAGCCAGTAAGTAGCAGTCAGAACTAATCTCAAGTCTGCCTGATTTCCCAGCCCAGAGTCTTCTCTAACCCATAGGGGTTATGGGGACATACCGGAATCAGAAGAGATCTTTTGTGTGTGCTGAAGCTCAAACCACCCAGTGTGCTTTATCTTTATTACTCTCACACCCAGCTTTCAGCCAGGAGGCTCTGAGGCTACCTCCTACCTCTTTGCCTTCTCTCTATCTCTCACATCCTGGTCCTCATCAATCTTCTGAATTATTAGCCACCTTTGTTCACAGCCTGGAACCAGCTCCTATTGTCTTTCCTGGAGAATATGGTCACCGGGACCCAGAACCCACGATCTTTTCTAGATTCTGGGCTTCTGAAAAGGGGGACTTAAGAGGCAAACCTGGCTTCTCTCCCTCCTTAGGCTTAACCACTTGCCATGCCCCCTTTCTATGCTGTTAGCCTCCAGGGGTAAAGTCCAGCTTGGGCCTCTCCCTGGGAGCACCAATTCAGTCAAGGTCACCTGCAAAGGGAGTTACTAGGAAGCAGCCAGAACCCCATAAAATCAGAGCCCAAGGCTGTACTAAGAATTCCCTTTCATTGTCTCAAGTCCAGAATCCACCAAGGTTGTAGCAGACAGTGCTATTGGGGGACACTCCTCTGGGGGGACACTCCCTGGTGAAGAAGTGTAAGGATGTGCAGCTCTCAATGAGATTTTCCTCCTTGGGGTTTTCTTACTGGGATTCCTGAGGCCACCATTAAGTTTTCCCCCAGAGTTACTCCTCTTTATTTCTTGCTGGCCTAAGAATTGACAAATAGGTTTCTTTCTTTGTCCTTCAGGTCCAGCTGAGTCAGGCTGACCATTTCAAAAAAAGCTTAAAGGAAAACAAAAGGGAAATCATTATAGAAACTACAAACAGCATAAAAGTCGTTATGTCCAAAGTGCAAGTTTCAGATTCTGAGAATAATGTTAAAACCAGTGAAAAGCTCACCCAGTCCCACATTGCTGTTTCCCAAGAAAACTCCAGGTCTAATCATACTGCATAATTTAAAGTGCCCCCAGGCCTGCCCCTCCCCTCCATTCTGGCCAGGCTCTGGCCATGTGATCTCCCAGGTCATCAGAGGCCACTTTGTCAGCTCAGTCCATCTTTCACTGTTCATAAATAAACTGGGACTTTTCCCAAAATGAGAGTTCATTTTCTCGGTTTACTCCTAGGTTATTGAGGTCTCTCTCCCTGGTCACAACCCTCCCATCTCTGCTGTGGGTATCTAACATCTTTGTCCATGGATGAACTTTGAGACTTTCAGCTTCACCTACCTAAGGAATCTTCACCAATTGTTACAATTTCCCCAAAGCACATAATGGACAAATGAAGAAATGAACTTCCAAAAATCCAGTTTATGTATAACTATTTGTATACATATAACAGTTATGTATAACTGTTTTCATACATTAATCTTCAGATCTCTTTCAAAAAGTCAGCTTTATGTTGGGCAGATGAAAATGCCAAGGGCACCTTCTCTGCCATTAACGAAAGGGATATATTTGCAAAGCAACAAGCAAGTAAGGAATAACTACGGACTGCTTTTAAGTTAACAACCGGAATCACAGAATGAAGTTCCGGTTGAAATTCTGACCGAATCACCAACGCACATCAGGAAACAGGAAAGACACCCCCCCCCCCCCAGTCGAGTACATTCTCTTCCTGTGAATTTGGTCTTTAGTTAAGGTCGCGATTGCCGGACGTCACGACAACGAGAGGACTGACTATACATACCATGCTGCGACTGGTAGAAACCCACTTTCTACTAGAGAGAAAGTTAGAGAATCAAAAAGCAGGTAGGACTAAAGTTCAGTAACGCTTTCACCTTTCTATGCCATGACTCATTCCGGCTGCCGTCGTTGCCCTGGGAAACCAGGACAGGCAGCGTCCTGCGCGTCCTGTATCTATGGAGACGACAATATGGCGGCGGTGTGAATTCTGAGCGTTGGTCTCACGCACGGATCCGGGGTGCGGCGCGCGTGGCAAGCAAAGGTATCTGTCCCGGAGACCGCTTCTTCCCGGAAGTAGCTGGGGGTCCCCTCCATGTTCTTCAGAGAGGCCCCTACGACTGCATCTTGGGTGAGATCAATCAGGCTGGGGATTCCGAAGAGAAAAGAGGAGCGGCTCTAAGTATATTTTGTCCCTTCGCTTTACTTATTTCTTCCTCCCGCTACTCTACACGACAACCCGCCACTTTTGCTACTGGTCCTCTTAGGAATTTTTAGGAGGGAAATTAGGCAAATAAAGGTAAATGATGGTATATATTTAAAAAGTCCTTGAGATTAGGAAGTTGGAGTTTAAAACACCACCTCCTTTGCCTAATGTCTTCACGATGATTGCAAACGTGCAAGACTTTTGGAAGCGTATTGCAGGCTAGTGTGGAATTTATGTTTGTTAATTACGGTAACATAGATTTGTCTAGGGCTTTTATTTTATTTTTTTAAAGATTTTTTATTTTATTTATACATACAAGCTGGGGTACAGGCCAGAGGCGTGGGGCGGCGAGAGGGTTCACCAGAGACAGAGTGGGGAGCAGAACAGGCAGATCAGAAGTACACTGCTGAGGGGAGCAGCGGGCGAGGCAGGAGAGGTCTGCCGCACCATGTGGGATTCTCCCCGGCCGGCGTCGAACTCGGGTCGCCGCTGCCGACAGCTCCACAGCACAGCGCTCAACCGCTGCGCCACCGGGGAGGCCCTGTCTAGGGCTTTTAAAAAAACCTTTATTCGTGCCTCACATCTACTGTGATATAGTCAGAATAATCCTCACTTTATAGAGGGGGAGACCTGGCTCAATATTTGGGGAGACAGACATCTCAAGTGACTCTAAGCAGATGTTGGGGCCCAATTTTCTTTGCTCACTCCTCCAAGCCCTGACACCTGTCCTGAACCAGCTTTCTACTTCATTGTCTCGTCTCTTCTATACACTCGCTGGGATGTTTCATGTGTTGATCGGAGACTTTTTCAGAACCTGGAAGCGGGGGCATTAATGAATCAGGCCAGGACTACAAAGTCATCCAAGAGCAGAAAAGTAATGGGACTCTTCTCCCTGTCTCCTCAGCTTGCATTTCTTTGATTCCATCTGAGCATTCACTTCACAATTGAAGGGAGGTGCTTTGCCTGTCTTGTCTGCATTCAATAAATGTTTTGTGAATGAATGAATGTGTGAAACTAAGACAGTTTCCCCCACCTTTGGGAGCTGTTGCCAATTAGGAAAAATGAATCAACAGAATCTTTTGCTCTGGATGGGTGTTGGGGAAGGGATGAGAGAGTGAATGATGGAAGTGTGTAAATTTCTAAAGGGTGATCATAAAATTGTTTACTAAATTGTCATGCTATATAATAAAGAACTAGACCTCAAATGTGAAAAGAGGTAATTTTAAGCCCAAGAAAAGGCCTGTTGAAAGGACTAAAATACATGTGAAAGCCTTATAACACTACTTGGCCATGATAAGTTCTCAGTAAACGTCAGTAGAAGTTCTTATTATTTTTAATGTTTTTTGAGAAGATAGGGAAGGCTACTAAGTCATCTGAAAAATATGTTCAAAAAGGCATTATTACAGTATTAATATGGTAGGCATGGGCAGGGATGGGGGTGGGAGGCATGTGCTGAAAAAGCCTGCGAAGGAGGAAGGGATTTGTGGTTGATGAAATCAGAGCGAGCTTGGGGCCCTTATATGTCCCCTAGAAAAGGGCCAAGGACCCTTTTGAGCATTTGGTAAAAGCTGTGGACGTTCTCCCTGGAAAAGCACACATATCCATACATGTGGTATTTTGCATAAAATTTGCCTATCTTATTTGCTTTTATATTTGCATATAATTTCCAGCTGCAATCTACCCATGGAGCCCTCTGCTTTAGAGGTTGATTTATTTGTCCTTGGATTGAGTCATTTTTTCAGTGGATGCTCAATGAAAACCTAGTGTGTACTAATAAAGGAAACCCAGGAGACCAAGAACCCTCCAGTTTCACTTGCCTCTTTCTTGCCCTTTATTCCCCTTTTCACAGGAGGCAAGACGCATTCAGAGGAAAGAAGTAGAGGATAAAAGCCAGATAAAGGTTATGCATGCGCTCCAGTAACACTCCGTGGGGGCTTGCTGAGAATGCCAAGTGTGGCCGTGGAGGCCAGGGCTGCAGGGGCCTTATTCCCAAGTCGCTCCCCAGGCAAAGCCCCAGATCCTGTCTTCAGGCACGCTTCTCTTGGTGCCATCTATCCCCAGAGCTGGGGTCAGGCCCTTCTCCGTGGTAATGATGGCCACGCAAGTCTGGTCCGTGGAGTCCAGAGAGAGCTTTTTCCATGTTCTGCCTGTCTTCCCTCTGGCCCCTTTGCAGGCCCAAACTGGCAGGAGCTCCTAGCTTGACCAGAGTGCTCCCCTTGGACTTGTGCTCCAGGTGCCTTGATGCTCATCCAGACCTCCCCAAGCCCCAGCATGAGGCCACGGGACAGCGGGGACTGCACCATGAACTCCGGGTCGTGCCTGAGTGCCAGCACTGTGGCCATCCCCACCATCACTAGCAGCAGTGGCTGCAGTAGCAGCAACACCAGCGCGCTGGTGAGGACACGGGGCGGATGGTGCAGGGTGCCGCAGCGCCGGGAGGGGGCTGAATGGCAGAGCTGAAGGGCGATAGGAATCTGAGGGACCTGACTCTACCCCCTTGTCTAAAATCCAGCACTAGACCCTCAATCAATAGATTGAGCACCCAGCTGGGCAACTGGTGGTGGCACTGAGTGACTCGGGGTGGGGGGCAGGAGGGGTGAGTTGGAAGCCGATAGACCAGCCTGCAGAAAGCTTTCGTGGTCTTCACTCAAAGGACTTAGTGTTTAACCAATATATGGACATTGTTCACTCTGCTATTCTCGGGGTTCTCTCTATGTGACATCACAGGGGGCGTGGGAAGTGGTTGTCTAGGGCAGTGACGGTGGGTTGTGTGTGTCTGTTGAAGAGTGTGGTTGTTTCATGTCTCCTTAGATGAGGTGGTGGTTGCAGGTGCCTCCCTGCCCCCACCAGGGACCAGGGGTCGCCTCACCCCTCCATCTGTGCTATTGCAGGCCTGTTGACCTGTTGATCTGAGGATCAGAGGATTCCTCTTCCCCCTCTCCGCTTTGAACAGCGCCCCCATCAACTCCAGTTCCCACCAGACAGGCCTTTGGGCTCTGAGAACCCCACTGCCTCCCCTAACCTGGATGTGGTAGCAGCTTCTCAATGTTTCTAACTTCTGGGTGATTTCACTATTTCCTGGCTGTGCATTGAATTCCTTTTAAACACCCAGAGGGGCTTCTGATTTCCTGGTTGAACACTGACTGAGGCACCAACTGATACTTAGAGTAAATCCCTCCATCACCCATGGCACCTTTCCTTGTGGGCAAATCGGGAAAGAAAATATTATGTTGGCGTTCAGGCACTCTGTGAATACTGAAGCCGAGAGTGCAGCTGCAGGAGCCATGGGCTTTGCCGCTCTCTCCGCTATTGTAGTCCTGGCACCTAGCTCAGCGCCCTGCACAAAATAGGAAGCCAACAAATATTTGTGGAATGGATGATGATATCCTTGTATTATGTAATGATATAAAAGCAATCTCGGTCAAAGATAAAGTTGATTGACAGTGAGTCTTGTGTTCATGGCAATGTCCATGTAGGAAGTGGCACCTGGGTCATCCACCCTGCCACCCCAGGGGGTTCCCCCTTCCCCTCAGATAGACGGGGGTTGAGGATCCACCCACAGAAGGATTTTCCGTCATCAAGAGTAGCCAGGCACACTGTACTGGTAGCGTCCTGGACAGGAGCAATGCTTGGAGTAACCCCCCAAGGCAGGACATGGGGTGGGGGTGGGTCACTTAAGTCTGGTAAGTTCTGTAAGTCTGGTAATGTAAAGACCCATTAGCTCTTTCCTTAGCTGTGCCAGCCAGGTGAGGGGTGGAAGAGGAGCTGTGGAGTATTCCTGCAGGGCCGGAAGGCGCCTGGCAGGGACAGCTGCAGTAAGGAGAGGCTCTGAGGAGGAGGGGTGGCGTGAGGAGAAAGTGGTGGAGGCAACCCCCGAGAGAAGAGGTGTCTGATGGTGTGCGGGGAGAGCAGCAGGCTAGCTAACACTGCATTTGTGTGTGGGGTGGAATAGCCAGATGGGGTGACCCAGGGGAGACTTCAGGGCAGGGACAAAGGGGACCTAGTTGGAAAACCATTCCAATGACCTTGGAAGAGGTGATCTCTGACCCCAGAGCCCATCTGCTTCTCACCCTCTCACTCCAGACCATCTCCCAGGGGTGAGGGGGTGGAGTTTGTTATGTTCTAGACCTTTTATCTGTCTTTGAGGCCTACCATACTAATGTATCTGTTCTTTTTTCCCCTTCTTGCCAACTGAACAGCCTGCCAGCTCCATGGACACTCAAATATGCTTCCCAAAGAAGCAGGAGAAAGTGAATAAGAGGGTCATCTGGGGCATTGAGGTGGCCGAGGAGCTGCAGTGGAAAGGCTGGGGGCTGGGGAAGGAGATCACTAAGAACCTGGTCCTAAAAAATCTGTCCTTGAAAACCCAGAAGATGAAGTACAGGTACCAACCAGTATGAGAGGTCAGAGACCCAGTTCCTGGGCCCTCAGACCCCCAAAGTAGACACTTTCAAAAAACAAATCAAAATCAGAAGAGTGTATGATAAAACATGTAATTGAAAACTTATCGAAAGTGGCGCCCACTGACCAGATTAACCAATGGAATAAGTGTCTGAAATTCACCTCCCCTATTAGCTGTTCCTCTCTTAACAGACACCTTCTGTACCCTTGAAGTTAACCACTTTCATGAGAATGATCCTTGCTTTTCACAAATGGATTTACCACCTATGTTTGCATCCTAAATGACAGTTTAGTTCCACCTTACAAGATCAGTGTAGATGGAATAAAATGGTGTACTTTTGTAACTCTTTCATTTTGCCCAATTATGTTGGTAAAACTCATTCACATGCAACTATAGTTGATCCTTTTTCATTTCAGCATAATATTCCGAGGTGGGCCTATTTCGTAATGTGTCATCCATTCTTCTGTTGAGAGACACTGGGATTGTTTGTATGTGGGATTGTTACCACCATTTGTATATAACCCCTGCTTGCATAGGAACAAGAATTTGTCCAGGGTAGATACACAGGCGTAGAACTGCTATGATTTAAAACATGTACATGTTAGCCTTTTGCAGATAAAGCCAACTATTTTCCAAAGTGCTTGTATCTATTTATATTCCTTTGGGCCACATTTGAGAATTCCTGTTCCTCTACATGTTTACCAATATTTGCTATTGACAGGATTTATCTTTTTTGCCAGTAATGGTGACTTCTTGTGCTCTTAATGTGCACTTTCCTGATTATTGAAATAGTTGAGTATCTTTTTATATATTATCAGCTATGTCTTTTGTAAAATTCCTATTTAGGGATGTACCCATTTTCCTATTGGATTGTTTTTGTAGAAGTTCTTATAATGGATACTAATTGTTTGTTAGTTGTGTTGTGACTATCTTCTCTCCCTTATAAGCTGTTTTTTCCTTGCTTGATTGTGTCTTTTGAAGAATAGTTCTTAGTTTCAAAGAAATCTACACAGGTTAATAATATATTTTCCTCTGGCACCTTCTAAGGACTTTATACTTTTAGTTTTCATGTTTGTCTTTCATCTATATGGAACTGATTTTTGTGAATGGTTTAGAGTAGGAATCCCATGACATCATTCCTCAATCAGATGTCTAATTGTTCCAATACTGTTTACTGAAAAGCTTATATCCTCATGATCTCTCACACCACTTATGTGTATCAAGTGTCCAAATATCTTTGTATCTATTTCTGAACTCTGTCTTGTTCCACTGATCTTCTTGTTTCTCCCTGGGTTAATATCATCCTGAACCAATTATTAGAATTTTTTGTAAACTTTAATGTCTGGTAATGTAAGTTCTTCATTCTTACTCAAGATTGACTTGGGCTTTTGAACATTCATATAAATTCATATTTTATATGTCTTCAAATCAGCTTATATCACATATACATAATTGTTTTTGAGATTTTTGATTGGTATTTAATTGAACCTATTAGTCAATTTGGAGAGGACTGACATTATTACAAATTGAGTCTTTCAACCCATGAATATGGTTTTTCTCTTACATGAATTTAGATCTTCTTTGTGTCCCTCAGTAAAGGGCAAAGTTTTCTCCACATCTTCACATCTCTAGTTAGCCTCATTCCTAAGTATGTTTTGGTATTGTTTATGATATTTTTAAAGTAGTTGCATTTTCTGCTTGTTTCCAGTTGCTTAGAAAAGCATTTTTATGTGGTTGCTTTGTGTGTGACTTTGTCATGTTCGAAAACCTTAGCAAATCCTCTCATCAGTTCTCATAATTTATCTGTTAATTCTTCTTTCCATTTACACACTCACCTTTTATTTGAAAATGATATTTTTCTTCCTTTTTTCCAATCTTAATTTTGATTTCCTTAGTGCATGTTGAATAGGAAAGTGTTGAAACAAGAGGTTATAGAAGGCACCCTTTTTTTGGTTATGGTCTCAAGATAAAAGATCTCACTGTTTCACCATTAATTTGGATACTGTGTGTAGTTTTTTTTAAAGATTTTTTCAGGTTTAGGAAGTTCCTAAGCTGCTGAGTTTTCCTCATAAACATATCTTGAAGTTTCTAATATTGAAGAAGTTAATATTTTTCTTTATCAAGATGATCATCTGATTTTTTTCTCTTAATTTTTTATTATGGTGGATAATTTTAATTAATTTCATATGTTAAATCAACCATATAGTCATAGAATAAGCCCAAGTTGGTCACAATTGAGTATTCTTTCAATACATTGCTAGTTTCTTTTGGCTAATAATGTATGAGTGAGATTTGTTTTCTCACTTTCTGTTCTCCTGCCTCTGTCAGCTTTTAATAACAGTGTTATGAAGGACTGCTGGAGTATATTGGGGAGTGTTTCCTCATTTTGTATTATTGGGGAGATAAGACTGGAATTATTTTTTATCAAATGCTTGGTAGGACTTGCTATAAAATCATCTGGTCTGTTTTATTTGAGGGAAGATTTTTGACTACCTATTCCATTTCTTCAATGATTTTAGGTCAGAACCGGCCATAAAACTTATTGTATTAGTTATTGAGTCAGCTTTGGCAAGTTACACTTTCCTAAACACAGTAGCATTTATTGGTATAGAGTGTTGACAATATTGTCTTAATAGTCTTAAAGTCTGCAGTATCTATAACCAACCCCGGAACTCTGCAGCTCTCTCGAGGTCTGTGCTTGGAAGGGCACCCCTGGGTACCCTTCCCCACCCTAGGGGTCTGTTCTTAGCCTTGGTTTCCCCCAGCTGAGTGCTTAGGAGTTTGGTTAAATCAGGGCAGCCTCCCCACCCCCACCCCCAGGGATTACCACAGGCTTCCCTGATGCAAATGCTACCCTCGCCCCGTGTCTTTCTGTCTGGTGCTCTGCCATCTTGGAGTGAAGGTCGACAAGAACAGGAAGATGAGGGAGACAAGTCCTCTGTGACAGACCCCCCCACCCCCGGCTCGGGTCTTTTCTTCCATGCGCCAGGGACTCAAGCCCCCTTAGCTTTCCAGAGTTTTCCTAATCATTCTGCCTCTTCTAGTTTTCTGAGCCCTGATCCTGAGGTGCTTCTCCCTTGGCTCTCGCCTGCAGGCCCCCCAAGAGCAAGTTCTTCTTCACAGTCATCCCTCAGCCCATCTTCCTGAGCCCGGGCATAACCTTCACACTCCCCATCATCTTCCGGCCTCTGGAGGAGGTAAGGTCCACGTGGCGAGTGCAGGGCAGGAACGGGGACCCCTGAACAGGATCAGGTCAGAGCAGCAAGGAATTCCCTCCTACCCCATAGACACCCCGCCAAAACTCCAGCTGGGAAGCCCTGGAAAGATACAGGCCCTCAATTCACTGGGCAGAAGGGCATTCCCAATGGAGTGTCGGGCACCAAAGGTTGTGCTACTATTTTGGCCATCAGAAAGCCTAGATTTCCTGACCTCTTCCTATTCTCAAAACATCTCCCCCAAATACTTAGTTCTCTATAATAGAGGCCCCAAAGCCCTGAGGCCAAGATAGTGTTAGTGTACAGATAACTGCCCCACTCTCCTGAGGCTGAAGTAGAGGGCCAGGGCCTAGCCCAGGCCTCAGTGGTTGCGTTGGGGCTTGGCCTAGGACTGGGTTGGGATGTGTGGCCCCCAGTGCCACCTCGGAGCACTGATCAGTGATGGCCTCTGCCACTGTCCCCGCCCCTCCCCGCCCTGCAGAAGGAGTACCTGGACCAGCTATGGTTTGAGAAAGAAGAGGGCGTGTTCAGTGTGGACCTGAGGGCCACCCTGCCTTGTCACTCGCTGGTCTGCCCGCTGTCCCTGCGGTTGCCCATGTGTGCCGTGGGGGACATGGTCGAAGCCTGGTTCTGCCTGGACAATGTGGGGTGAGAGGGGTAGCTGAGAAGCCTGAGGAAGGTGCCTGGGAGGGGAGAGACTGGCACATCTGTTGGGGGAGGGGGCAGGGGTATAAAGAGGGCAGCCCTGGGTCCCTGCCTCGCTAAAGCAGGGGTGCGGTCAGCATGAGCGCGGAGACTGACCTGCTCCCGCCCCTGGCCCTCCCCCAGGGACCTGCCCTCCTTCTACAACTGGGAGTTCCCCAACCCATTCCAGATGCTGCCCAACGCGGGGCTGCTGGAGCCCGGCCAGACCTCCCGCGTCAAGGTGACCTTCCAGCCCCCGATGGCCGTCGTCTGCGAAGTTCAGGCCACGTGCTGGTACGGAGAGAGAGGCCAGCAGAAGTGCAGCATCCGGCTGCAGGCTGTGGGTGAGCCCCACCTCGGCCCTGTCCCCAGAGCCCACCTGCTGTGCCTCCCTGGCCCTCAGAGCTTCGTGTGCTCCCCCAGGCTTGCCCCCGGACCGGGCCCGCAAGGCACATGCACCAGCTTCTGCCCCCCACCCGCCAGCCCCGCTGGCTGTATCTTCTCTGGGTCTTCCTTGGTGTCACAGACCAGTTTTCCCCGGGGGCACCTGCCTATTTCAAAGGGCTGTTCAGCTGTGCCCTTTGAGCTTCTAAAGGGGAGGCCCCGATGAGTTTCTCCCCAAGACACCCCCGTCTCTGCCCCAGCCAAGTGTGCACAGCTGCTGGTGAGCATAAGGCAGAAGCGCTCAGAGGACCAGGATGTGGAGGGCTTCCAGAAAGTGCTGCACTTCGGCTCTGTTGCTGTGGGCTGCACCGCTGAGAGGCAGATCAAGCTGTATAACCCATCGGTGGTAGGCACCCTGTGTACTGGGGGGCTGGGGGCAGGACTTGGGGACCACTGAACTGGTAACTCCTAAAACCCACTCCCTTTGCAGATGGCCCTGCCTTCTTCTTTGGTCCCAAGCCTCACTTAACCCATGTCTGCTGAAACATACACGCGTTCTCCTCTCCTCTCATCTGGGGTCTGGGGTGTCCCCTGTTTCCCCCAAGATTGACTCCAAGAGCACCCATATGACCATTCTGACCTCAGGACATGGCTGTCCCTTGGGGAAGAGGAGGTGCCTCCAGGTCAGGGCACAGTTTTGTCTTGGCCTCTTATCTCCTCCTGGCAGGGGTAGCCTCACCCACAATCAAAGCTAATGAGTGGGGCACACTGGGCACTAGCTGCCCTCACCCCCCTGGGCTGGGCCCCTCTCTCTGACTTGCCCCCTCCTGCCCCACCTGGCCTCATAGGTGAGCGCCCCCTTCAGGATCGAAGTGGCCCAAGACATGTTGGTCAAAGGCTCGGCATTCTCGTGCCCCAAGGCGCAGGGCATCGTGCCCCCGGGAGAGAAGAGATGCGTGTCTGTGTTCTTCCACCCCAGGACTTTGGACGTCAGAACTATAGACTACTTGTCCATCATCCCCTCTGGCTGCTCCTCCCAAACCCTGCTCAAAGTTGTTGGTTTCTGTAGAGGTACTGGCAACCCCAGGAGGCTGCACTCCCCCTGGGGACGGAGCAGGACCCACCCTTACTTAGGATTGGGAAATGCACCTTGCCTTAGGCCACCTCCTGGCCCTTCAGCCTGTGTGTCTGCTGCCCCCTGGTGGGCTCGCTGAGGAATCAGGTACACCTGGAGCTCTTGCTCCTGCCTTCACCCTGGTGACCTCCGGTTCTGCTCTGGCTCCTGGGGCGCTGGGCATTTCCTGCCTTGTTTTCTGTCTCTAGGGTCTGCACCTCCTCCCACAAATGGGGCCCTTTCTGAGACATCCTTGGGGAGGCTGAAAACCCAGCCCAGTGGTGTCACCCAGTGGTGACAGCCCACTAAGGGGGGCCCCGTTTCCTATGCCCAGGCCCCGCTGTGTCCCTGCAGCACGACTGCATTGACTTCACTTGGGTCACCCTTGGGGAGTGCTCGGAGCAGCCCCTGTGGATTGAGAACAAGTCAGACTGCACCGCCCACTTTCAGTTCGCCATTGACTGCCAGGAGAGCGTCTTTAGCATCAGACCCGCCTTCGGGACTCTGGCGGGCAAGACCCGCATGAGCCTGCGCTGTGCTTTCCAGCCCACTCACCCCATCATCTACTTTCGAAGGGTGGCCTGTCTCATCCACCACCAGGTAAACTGTGGGAAAGGGCCGAGGAGGAGCTCTCCTGGTAGCGGAAGGGGTGAAACTGAGGCCCAGGGATGAAGACTGTGCTGGGTGCCCCCTCCCCTGTATTCTGGCACTTCCGGGGCTGTGTGCTGGGTGAACTCCTCCAGGGCCCGGGTCAGACCAGGGGCCCATGAAGTCTTGCTCTGAACCAAGTGGCTGTGCCAGCCTCACCCTGAGCGCAGCCAGGCTGGGGACCCCTGCCACTCCTGCTAATGGGCTGGGAGAGGGAAGATTGGGCGCTCACCCCACTCAGCCTGTGCAGGAACCCGGGTCCCTGGGCACTCTCAGGCAGAGTCACGCGGGCTGGGCCCCGGGCTGGGTGCTGAGTGGGAGCTGAGCTCCAGCCTCCCGGACGCCATGCAGGACGCCATGTTCCTGGACCTGATGGGGACCTGCCACTCAGACAGCACCAAGCCAGCCATCCTGAGGCCTCAGCACGTCGCCTGGTACCGCACGCACCTGGTGCGGGGCCTGACGCTCTACCCCCCTGACATCCTGGGCATCATGCTGAGGGAGAAGAAGCTGGAGCAGGATAAGAATGGGGCCCTCATGATTCCCCTCGAGGTACAGCACACCCTTTGGGTCCCCCTGGAGAGCCAGGCCACTCACCCCATGCATGTCCCCTTCTCTAGCAATTCTTGGGCAGTCCTGTTCCCCCAGAGCCCCGTGGGCATCATTACCGGCTGGGGGGAGCTCTTCCAGAAAGGAGCATGAGGAGGGACCGCAGAAGGAACGGCAGCTGAGCCCCTGCCCGTCCGTCTCCCCCACGCAGGATCTGGAGGACACGCCAGCCCCGAAGTATCCCCTCATCCCCCCCATGACCGAGTACTTCTTTGATGGCACCGGCGATGTGGCTGTCTTCCCCCCACCCGTTAACATAGAGCCTACTGAGGTGGATTTTGGGGCCTGCCCCCCACCTGAGGACCCCAACCCCGTCCCCCTGTGCCTGATGAACCACACCAAGGGCAAGATCACAGTGGTCTGGACGCGCAGGCCTGACTGCCCCTTCTGGGTGACTCCAGAAACCTGTGTTGTGCCCCCACTCAAGTCCATGGCCATGCGCCTGCACTTCCGCCCACCTCATCCCAACGGCTTCTACTCCGTGGAGCTGGAGGCCTTCGCTGTCTACAAGGTGCGTGTGCGCGATGAGATGGGCAGAGCCTGACGGTGGGTGGGCTGGAGGAGGTGACGAGGGGCACAGGATCCGGCCTCTCCCGCCAGGCTCTGCTCGCTCCTTCCTTTGTCTCCTTGGCTGGACGGTGGACCTAGTGGTTCCCTTGACCGGGGGCTTCTCAGCCCACCTGTTCATGTCTCATTCACATGTAGCCTCCCCCCTCCCACCTCCAGGGGGAGAACTCAGCAGTCAGCCCCTGCCGTGGTTCCCTAGGTCTCCTGCTAGTCTTTGAAACAGGAGGCATGGGCTGGACCCAGGGCCTGGGCACAGAGTAGCGGGGTGGGGCACGGGTGTGAAGGGGTGGGGGGCTGGGGCCCAGAGAAGAGCAGGGCCCTGCAGTCAAGATCAGAGTCCCTTACCAGCTGGGCAAGACCCCTAGTGTCTCTAAGCCCTGGCATTTTCATCTATAAACTTGGGGCCATAGCCAAACTTTTGAGAAAGCTTTCCAAAATGAGTTTCTTGTTGGCTCTGCTCTAATATCTTGCAGAGGGCAAATGTGGAGGTTTGTAGAAGTGAGGTTGTGGGCTCCTGGCTTTGCTGAGGTCAGATTTTTAGGCTGCAGGCTCTATCCCTCTGCTCTGATATGGCACCCACCAGCCACATGTGGCCACTGAGTCTTTGAAAGGCAGGGAGGGAGTCCGAAATAGAAGTGTCGTGAAGTCTAAGCACATCCACGCACATCCACACACTGGCTTTGGAGGACCGAGCACAAAAAGAATGTAGACTACCTCCCACGTCGCTTGTATATTGGCTATGCTGAAACGCTAAGATTTTGATCCTTTGGGATTAAATAAAATCAATTGGGGTTAATTTCACGTGTTTCTCTTCAACAGTGTGGCTACTGGGGCATTTACAAATCGCGGCTGCAGCTGGGGTTGGGTTCCGTTTCTATTGGCCCCCACTTCTCTGGGCTCTTTCTGCAGGGCGCTGCCTGCCCGCCCGCCCTCCCTTGGGGTGTTGTGAGCCACACAGGGTGTTTGCTGGGTGCCCGGTCAAGACCGGGGGCACAGTAAGAGGGGCTGCATCGTAGCTAGCTATGGGCACGTTCTTCCCAGGGAGGCCCTCCGTCCTGTGCCCAGTGTGGGACTCCCACAGGGCAGGCTGTCCCAGGGGCGGGAGACAGGACTAGGAGCTTGCCCGTGGGTCCGGCCCCTGCAGGTCCTGCAGAGCTACAGTAACATCGAGGAGGACTGCACCGTGAGCCCGTCCTGGTGCCTGACGCTCCGGGCTCGGGGCCACAGCTACGGTGCTGCCTTGGAGCACCACATCCCCATCTACTCCCTGGACGCCCCCAAGGTGAGCCGGGGCGCTTAGCTTCTGCCTTGGCCGGAAGATCCCTCCTCTCTGATGGTCTCAAACACCCCAGTGCCCTCTCCGGCCTTCCCTACCTCTTCACTGCCAGGTCCTGGGCTCTGGGCCAGCGAGGGCTCTCCGGCCACAGAGAGGCCGGGGCTTGGACTGCTGGCCCCCCCTCCTCTACCCAAAATCCTGCCTGGTTCTAACACACTCAGGTTTAAAACTCCAGCTTCTTCATTTGTCTGTTTTGTTTACTGAGAAGCTGCTAAGGATCCGACCACCCACAATGGCCCCTGCGCTTGAGGACCACCCAGGTCTGCAGGGGCCACAGAGCTGGTCCTCTGGCTCAGCACTTCCTCAGGGAGTCCTGTCCCCCGGGTCTCTCCAAAGGGTCCTTGGAGTCCTGTCTGCCTCAGCCAGCGGGGTCACACTGGCTCAAGCACAGACCCTCGAGCCAGCCCACCCAGTTGCAGCTCCCCTCTCCTGCCACGCCTCTTCAAGCTTCCATTGCCCTTGTTCATCTTTTCATCCACCCTCGCTCCCCCGCCCCACACTGCTGGAAACACGCCACTTTTGGACAATGCTTGGGGAGTCCCATGCTCCCCCTACCCAGCTACATCTCTCTCCAGTCCCAAAACTGCACCACCTGAGATTCAGCTCAAGGGTGCCCCTTCCTGAAGCCCCTGTGACAGCACAGGGTGAAGGGGTTCTCCTCACACCCCATCCTGCCCCTTCCCTTGACGAGTTCCTCCCCGGGGCTTGTGGCCTTTACCATAGTCCAGTGGATTCTTCATGAGGAACTTGAAGAGATTCTCTCCCTTCGGAGAATCAGCTAGACGGGGCTGGCGTACCCCAGATCTTCTGGAACCAGGGTCTCTGAAAGTGGGTTATCCAAAGGCACCCTCAAAGTGAAAAAACTCCTACCTAAGCTGAGGAGGGTTCTGGGAGGCCTGAGCATCCTGGCGCCAGCTCCATGCCCCCCTCTTCTTTCTATCTGGAAGTCTTGGAGGACAGAAGCATTTTTGGGTGCCCTCAGGAACATGACAGGGACATGTGAAGGCTTCGTGGATCCCCACTGAGCCCACATAGTGTGGCCTGGATCCGTGCGCAGTTCTCTCTCTGCTCTTGCACCCCAGCTGTTTCCTGCAGTGTCCCCCGGTGAACCCTCCTACTGCAGCCTGCTCCTGGTCAACAGAGGCTCCATGCTGCTGACCTTCAGCCTGACCCCTAAGGACAGCTCAGACATCTCCCTGCGGCCCAGCTCCGGCCTCTTGGCCCCTGGGGCCCACCAGATCCTCCTCGCCTGCACTTACCCCAAGGGCACCGCCTGGAAGCAGCACACTTTCCACTTGCAGTTCAATTTTTGCCCCCTGTATCTCAGGGTAGGTGGCAGGGCTGGGGCGGGCCTTTGGGCGAGGGGCTTCCCTTTGCAAAGCCACTTGCAGGGGTTGGTCTCTGAAGCTCCTTCCGGTGAGCCGAGGCTGCTCCTTCTCCCGGAGGTGGCGCAGCATGGCTGTCAAAGCGCTCCTGCCCTTCGGGAGCCTCCCCCTCCACCTCATGGGGTCTGGGAGAGGGAGGGGTTCAGAGGTCCAAAGCACAAGTGGGGACACACAAGACTCACATCTGCAGGTGATAGAGGGGTGACAGGCCAGGAGTAGGGGCTGGGGTGGTGGGCCCATATGTGGCCCATGATGTGGTCTGTACCATCTCCCCAGTGCCTGGGTTTTTTCCAGGATCATTTTCTGGGTCAGTTACTGCCTACTCTGCCTTTGGCAGAAACTGCCCATTCCCAGACTGGCAGAGGTGCCCTCTCCAAGAGGGAAAATTGGCCCCTCTCTGCCTTCCTGGACATTTGGGGGACCCAGGGCTATGGAGTAAGGTCTGGGCACTGCCCCCTCTTCGGCCGCAGGAGGTGAGCATGCAGAGCCGGGAGGAGCCCCTGCAGCTGAAGCTGGACACCAGTAAAAACATCTTCTTCAAGCCCACCTGGGTGGGCTGCTCCTCCACCAGCCTCTTCGCCTTCAGCAACCCTTCACGGCTGCCCTTGGCGTTTGAGTGGAGGATCTCCCAGCAGTACCGCAAGATGCTGGCCGTCCAGCCCGCCAGGGGGCTCATCCAGCCCAACGAGAGCCTTGTGAGTGCCGGCCCCTGCCAGGGCCTGAGTAGAGGGTTCAGCCCACTGCACCTTCACCTGGTCTCTTGCTCCGCCTCTCAGGGGATGGGCTTACTCTGCGCACCTCCCTTCGGTTCATGGCCGCCTCCCAGCCTCTGAAATGGCTGTGATAGTTCCCGTCACCATCATCCCCGTTTTGCAAAGGAAAATTGTGACTTAGAGGAGGAAAACATTTGCTAAGATATGCTGGTGCCCAGGGATGAGTCCGTTCTCCATCCGTGATCCCCAGAGCTGAGGTGTCACTAACAGGAAGTGCTTTGGAGACGCTGGATTTGGGCCCAAGTGGATGGCCGCCGTTAGGAGCAAAGAAGGGGACTCCAGAGATCCGGGGTGCAGTTTGGAGAGATCCAAACCAGCAGGGCCCCCTCCCTGTTCTAGGGCCTTCTAGACTAGTTAGGGAGGCCAAACCTGGGACAGGAGCCGCCAGCACACAGCGGCCGTGAGAGCTCATGTCGTGAGGCAGGGGACGCACACCAGCCCCGCCGGCTGTGTGACCTCGAGCGCCTGACTAGCTTCTCCGCGTGTCCAGGGCCTCATGAGAAAACAGGCACTAAAATACTACCGCTCACCTCAGGGGCATATTGCGGGCCTTAGGGGGTTAACAGCAGAGGATTGTGAGGCTCAAAGGGAGCACTCGAAAGGGCCAGCAGAGCTTGGCAGCTGGCAGTGGGCGCTCTGGCGGCCGGGGGCTTTCTCGGAGGCCCCCATGCAGGATCATCTCTGTGACCCCAGACGCTGACGTGGACTTTCAGCCCTCTGGAGGAGACCAAGTACCTGTTCCGAGTGGGAATGTGGGTGTGGGAGGCCGGCCTGCCCCCAGACACCAAGCCCCCGGGCACTACCCACTATATGCTCCGGCTGGTGGGCGTGGGCATCACCAGCAACCTCTCTGTGAGTGGGCGAGCCCTGCTGGCTGGGGTGGGTGATCAGGGCACAGGGGTGGGTGCCCAACACCAAGAGGGCGGGGGGGCGGAGCCTGCTGGACCCCTGGCTCCCACCCTTGGTCTTGCCCTTCCTTGGGGATTCTCCGAAACCCGGGGTGGGACTAGGGACCTGGGGGAGCCCCCCAGCCTGAGCTGGCTGACTGTGGCCCACAGGCAAAGGAAAAGGAAGTGGACTTCGGGAACATGCTGGTGAACAGCACGCAGTCCAAGTCTCTGGTGCTCCTGAACGAGGGCCACTGCACCCTCCACTACCGCCTGTACCTGGAGCAGAGCAGCCCCGAGCTCATCCGTGGCGACCCCCTCGGTACTCGGCCAGGCTGGGACCAGGGCTGGGGAGGCGGGGAGTGAGGGGCGCTGGTTAAGGCCGCTTATCCAGACCATGGTTTGGGGGCAGGTGGGCAGTGCTTAAAACTTGGTGCTTCTGCCTAGCTGTGTGGCACCGAGCAGGAGACTGCCCTCTCTGAGCCTCAGCTTCCTCAGCTGTGTAATGGTGGCTCCTACGCCAGGGGTGCTGGGGGGAGCAAAAGGCTCTGAGGAGTCAATGACACAAGCAAGAGTGGGCCCCTCTGTCCTGAACTGGGAGGAGGGACCCTCATTCCCGACGCAGGGCCGCTCTCCACTCAGTGGTCTGCTGGCCCCAGGGAGGGGCTGTGGGAAGGAGCAGGAGGAGAGCCTGGACCTCTCTGACTTGCACTGAGCGTCTCCTCTGCCCTGGACCCAACCTGGGTCATCTCTGAGCAGCCCTGCAGCTGGACAGGACAGAGGGGAGCATGCCGCCCCGGTCCCAGGACACTGTCTGCCTGACCGCCTGTCCCAAGCACCGGTCCCAGTACTCCTGGACCATCAGCTGCGCTCTCCTCTCCCTCAGAGGTACCTGAGCCACCAGGGAGGAGCGGAGGGGCGGGGAGGGCTGTGTGAGCGTCCTGACGCAGCGAGCACGTGCGTGTGCCTGTGGGTGTCTGGTGGGAAGGCCTCTACCAAACACACGTGTGGGGGTGTCCGCGTGCATCTCTAGCTGCACCTGGGAGAATACAGCATGAAGAGTTCGGGCTGTACTGGGCCTCAGCTTCCTCCTCTGTAAAGTGCTTTTGTCACCAGCCTCCTCTCAGGTCACCTGGGAGGTGCCGGGGTGGACAGATTGCAGCTGGGAGTGTGGACTTGAGCCAGACTATCTGGGCTGGATCCCGGCCCAGCATTTATAAGCCCTGTAGTCTTAGCAAGTTTTTTGACCTCCCTGTGACTCAGTTTCCTCATCTGTAAATGGTCCACGGGTCAGAACAAGGAATGAAGCACTGAGACGCTACCACACGACAGGCCTTGCAACATCAGGGCAGATGGACGAAGCCCGTCGCAATAAGCCACACGATGTGTGATTCCACATGGAATCTCCAGAACAGGCAAACTCATGAGGATGGAAAGTGCATCTGTGGTTGCCGGGTGGGGCAGGAGCGAACGGGGACAGCTACTCGGTACCTGGTTTCTTTTTGTAGTGATGAAAATGTTCTGAAGCTAGATAGCAATGATGGTAAACCCTGCAAATATATGAAAACCACTGAATCGTGGGGTTAATTTTTCAGTATGTAAAATTATATACATATAATTATGTAGTAAGGTTAGAGCTATGTAATTATATAAGTATCTCAGCAAAGAGGTCAGTAGCTAGCTGGAAATAGAATAACGGTGCACAGCGGAGGCCGTGGCGTCTGGATGCTTAGGACGGTGCTGGCAGGAAGAACGTACCGGACAAGAGTTGGCTGTTGCTGGAAAGGCCCCAGAGCCTGGGGACCACCTGCTCCCCACCAGGGTCCCGGGGCAGGCTGCCCATCTGTGCACCCTGCTCCAGGGGAGCTGGAGGTGAGCCCACTCCTGACTCTCTGCACCCCTCCCCCCAGACAACAAGGTTGGCGAGAGGCGGGAGCTGTGTCGTGTCTTCCTGGCGGCGGTGTACCCCTTGCTCTCCGTCCTGGATGTCTGTTCCATGGGCAGCACCGAGGGCATCACCCGGAAGCACCTGTGGCGCCTCTTCTCCCTGGACACACTCAACAGTTACCTGGAGCGTGACCCCACCCCTTGGGAGCTCACCTACAGGGTCCCCACTCGGCACAGGTGAGCTGCGCCCGGAGGAGGCAGGGCCGCCTGGGGTTGTCCTCGGAGCTTTCTGCCTGCACCCACTGCACCAGGCCCTGTCCCCAAAGTGGCTCCTTACCTTCCCCCAAACCCACGCCGTTCCCTGGAGGGGCCTCCAGAAGGCGGGGTTAACTCAAGGCCTGCAGTGCTAGCCCATGCACCCCATGAATCCCAATTCTCCGATGAGTGCCCAGCCAGCCCCCCATGGGGGCCCGTCCTGCCCTCCAGCCCCTCTCTGAGCCTCTTTTCCTCTTCCACACAGCACGAGCCAGATCCCCCCGGTCTTCACCCCTCTGAAGCTTGACTTCAATTTTGGGGCCGCACTGCTGAAGGCCCCACCCTCGGTGGTGCTCCTGGGCCTGAAGAACAGGGGAGTGGTGCCCCTGGACTGGTATGGCTGGCTTGGAGGGGCTGCCTGGGGGCCCAGGAGACAAGTGTCTGAGAAAAGTGGGGGGCAGGAAGGCCAGATTGGGACTGGGGTCCCAGTAGGACATGGGGTCTGGCACTGGCTGAGACCTGTCGCTAGACTCAGAGGTGGGGGTCACTGGGGGAGACTGGTGCGTTCATCTTTATAGGCAGCGAGGAGCTGCCTACCAGGCCTGGCATTTTACAGCCCCTCCCCCAAGCCTCACACCCTCCGTGCGAAACAGCCTCCTGGACTGGTTCCTTCTCAGGTGGGAGGCCAAGGGCACCAGCCGGCAGAGCCAGGTTCAAACCCAGAGGCCCACCTCCAGCGCCCCACCTACATGCCAGGTTTCTGGCTGCTCCTTTGTGTCAGGCCCTGTGGGAGGCACCGGGGCACCCCTGACTGAGCCCCAGCCCAGTGGGGGTGGGGCCTGCTGGGGGCAGGTGAAGGTCTGGTGGGGAAGGACAGGGAGCCATTGTCAGGGTGGCTGGCCTCCTAGGGGCATGGCTAAGCAAGGCCTTGCGGGGTTGCGGGGAAGGGCAAGACTGGCCCGGAGCAGGCCACCCTTCCCCAGCCACACCAGGCCTGGCGGGACACCTGAACCTGCCCCGCTTGGTCCTTCCTGTGCTGGGCTCTCCTCCCACGGGGCGCTGCCCAACTTGTGTCCAGGGAGCGTCTGGTTTCCATGCCAGGGCTTTTGCTTATTTTGCCCCTGGCCTCTGCGCCTGCCTATTTCCTAATAAGCTGCCTTTTGATGACTTCCAACCTTGCGCAGCTAGACAGAAGTGAAAAAGAAGTGTCCCCACCTGGGCCGGGCATGGGAGCGAGGGGCCCAGCCTGGGCACACAGCGGGCAGACAGAGCAAAAGTGCACGGCCAGGGGCGCCCACGTCGCAGGCGCTCTGCCGGAGAGCTGGGGTGGAGGTGGAGGAGGCTGCCCGCATGCTCTGGATCGCCCCGTCCCTCCCTGCTGGGGAGGCAGGTCAGAGGCGCACTCGGGGCTCCAGCCCAGGACTGTAACTGAGGGCTCCTGGCCGACTCAGCGAGGAAGCTTGGCAGGCAGGGCTGCTGGCCTGGTGGGGAAGGCCCGGGGCCTGCCTTGCGCTCTGGATTCGCCATTCACTCGACTCTGAGTGGCTGGGATCCAGGCCCTCCGGGGCTCAGGGGCGGGGGTAGGAAATGTGGCGTTGGCCTGAGTCCTGGCGTGGCGGGGGCTTGTGCACGCGCGCGTGTGTTTGTGTAGGAGCAAGCCAGCTCACACTCTTGGTGGAGAGGGGCCAGGTCCTCCTGAAGCCTGAGGTGGGAAGAAACGCCGGCACAGAGCGGCTGAGCTGCGCCCATCCATCAGGAGAGCGTTTGGGCTTCAGGAAGTTCGTCCGTCTGTGCTTCTTCCAGGATTCCAAGCGCAGGGAGGCTTCTTGGGAAGGCTCGACTCTCCTAGGCTTTTTGTGTTGTTGGGTTTCCTCTCAATTTCTTAGAAGGCTATTTTTGAGAATTCTAGCCCACTTCTGCTGAGCTCACAAGAACAAACTGAAGGTTTTATTCCTGCCAAGACCAGTAAGAAACAGGGAGTGTGGGCTTGGCCTGGAGGCAGGGGCAGGCAGGAGGGAGTAAGAACCCCAAGTGGGAGGGGGAGTATGGGGGAAATGGGGAGCCAAACCACTGTCCCACTCCCTCCAGCCTTCCTCTTTGATGCTCTGTTCTTGGCCCAGCGAGGGGGGCCTTGCATTTAAGGGGAGATTCCTTACAGACCTCAGGATGTTAAAGTCATTTGTTTCCTTGTGCACCCATTAAGTCACTGGCTAGACCTTTACTGGGTTGTCCAGGCCACAGGCTCTGACGAGGCCCTCAGAACAGAAATGTGGAGGCCCAGTCTGTCTTCCCGGTGCAGCACGGGAGGGGCGTGGGGGACATACCAGACGGGCTTCTGGAGAAAGCTACCACTAAGCTAGACCGAGACCTTGGGAGAGAAGCCGGATAAGAGCAGAGGGCCCGGTGTGTCTGAGTGTTGACAGGAAGGACGCAAGAGCCGGTGCGGCTGGGCAGCGGGCAGGCCAGGGGCTGGCAGGGCCGTGCAGTCCTCCTCTTCCTGAGAATTTGGGCTTCTTCCAGGGGGCGGTGGTGGGATGTCAGCCAGGGTGGGGACAAAGACACGACCGACTTCCAGGACCTGTCACTCTGTTCTGGGGTGGGGGGCATGGGAGGAAAGGATGAGCTTTTTGCGGTAAGGTGGGGAGGCACTGCTGGGGTCCCCAGATGGGGGACCCACAACCAGACTAGGGAACTGTCAGGGCAAAGAGGGTTGGGATTATTTGGAGGGAGACTGGGTAAGTGGTGAGGGAAATGGAGGCACTGAAATAGCAAGATCTCCATTTCTGTGGTTGGCCGGTATCCCCCAGATAAAATACAAACACCGTTTTTTCTCCTGAAACGAATCGGTTCTTGCTAGAGTGATGGGAGAAAAGTCAGAAACTCCGCAGCTTCCTCTTCAGGTCCCCTCTGCCGGGGTGACAGGGGTCGGACGGTGCTTCTACCCTCAGCACTTCTTCAACAGACAGACACACAGACGTGGTTACGGGACTGTTCTCTTTCTCTTTCATGTTTTCTTATTGCGGTATTATCGACACATCACACTGGTTTTAGGTTTGATATTTGTGCCACGATTCAATATTTGTGTATGTGGGGAAAGGCTTAGATGACTCCCGTCAACACCGGTACCGCATCTATGCTTTTCTTTTTGGCCACTACAAAGAAAGTTGTAATAACATCTTCTGTGTAGGTGCCCATGTGTGTGCATTTACTCCTGCCTTTATTCTATAATTATCCAAAATAGAATTTCTGAGTCAAAGGGTACATGCGCCTTTTATTCTTGTGCCTGCTCCCTGAATTCCCAGAGTACGAGGCAGTGACTGTTTCTTCTCGCCCTCCTAAGCTTGAGGATGCCTCTAACTAATGTTCGTGTTTCTGGTATGAAAATATTTGAGATCGCTTTGAGGGGGCGTTGATTTGCACTTCCCCCGAAACTTCTCAGTTGTGTGTTGACTGTCTTCCCCTTTTGGCTGTTCTTAATTCATATCCTCTGCCGTCTGAGGGCCGGTTCTGCGCCACCTCCTGAGGCGAAGGGGTCCTCCTTTTCAGATTGTGGCCGTGGGCCCCTTTATCACTTGTCTTGCTTTTTTAAAAAAAAATATGTATATTTATTTAGCCATACAAGCTGGAGTGTAGGCCAGAGGTGTTGGGGGGAGGGGTGTGAGAGGATTCACCAGAGACAGAGTGGGGAGCAGAAAAGGCAGATTGACTGAAGTACACTGCTGAGGGGAGCAGCGGGAGAGGCAGGAGAGGTCTGCTGCGCCATGTGGGAAGCTCCCTGGCCAGTATCAAACTCATGCTGCAGTGGCTCTGGATAGCTTCACAGTGTTGTGCTTAACCTGTTGCGCCACCAGGGAGGCCACTTGTCTTGCTTTTGCCTAGAATGCAGCATCTACTTTCCTATGGCCAAAGTCACGTCAAGTGTCACTCTACACCCAGCCTGGGGCCTGCTTTGTCAGCGCAGCTGTTCTCCACCCTGTGCTCTGCTGGCCTGGACACCCTTCAGCTTTGGAGCCCTAGTTGGTGCTGCTGGCATTCCTGGGTGTCTCAAATAACCCTGAGAGCTTTGTCACAGAAACCCCTGCAGGGTTAGTGTCCAGCTCCAAACATGTCATATATGCAGTGACCCCCTTAGCCCCTGGTAGCCACAATGGAAGCCCTAGTCTCTACTTCCGGTTTAGTCATCAGAGCCCTGCTTCAATTCAGTGGATTTGGGGGATATTATGAAAGAAGGACCCACAACAGCCACGTTTTCTCAGCCATACATGGGACAGCTGGCCAAATGGGGGCGATGTGCAGGAGGCGTGGAGCAGGTGTTCATCCCCACCACCCGCGGCTGGACCTCCCGCCTCTCCATTCTGACGGTGCTTTGCATGGATTCACTCCCCTGCTCACACCCTCTCCAGGGCCTTCCTCTTTCCAAGTGACCAGCAGATCGACCTGGAGCTGTGGGCAGAGCAAGCAGAGTTTGACTTCACTGAGCTGCACCAAATGCGTGTGCAGGACAATTCCATATTCTCCATCAACCCGAAGGCCGGGAAACTGAGTCCTGGGCAGGAGCAGATGGTGGAGTTCACATACAGGTGCTCCCCCTACTGTCCACCCTGCATATCTGGCCCTGTAGTCACCCCTCCTCCCCCTTGCCCTGGCCCATGGAGGAGTCTGACCTTGTGTTTTATAACTCCAGAGCACCCTGAATTGCCGCCACCCAAGAGGACCCAACCTTCCCACCTATGGGGGTGGGGAGGATTTAATCTCCTCCTTGCCCTATCCCGACTTGGGTTTCCAGATGTCCCCAGGGACTAGCAGCCTCCAAAGCACAGGTTTGCCCCGACCATTTGTTCTATTTGTACTCACCCTCGGACTTGTCCTTTCCCTTCCAGCCACCTATTTGTCGGCACTGATCGCCTCCCGGTGCTCTTCAAGGTGTCCCATGGCCGGGAAATCCTGGTGAGGCCCCAACACCCTGTTCTTGTTCCGGACAACCAAGAGACGAGCAGAGCATGATGGCCCCCAGGGAGTGGGATCCGGATGTGTCTGCTGAGTGCTTAACTCCTCTCAGAGAAGGACCCTACTCATGGGCTTCCTCTTTGCAGCTAAACTTCATAGGTGTGACAGTGAAGCAGGAGCAGAAGTACGTGCACTTCACTTCCACGAGCCACCAGTTCATCCCTGTCCCCATTGGCGAGACACTGCCCCCAAGGCAGGTCAGTGGTCTACATTGTCCCGGTCACAAAGAGGCCTGAGGGTTGACCTCTCTGTGTCCACATCAGCCCTTGAAAGTGTGACAAAAACCCGGCCCCCAAGAACCCTCATTCTTGAAAAATAGGGCCTTAGATTGAGCCTGGAGATTGAGGAATAGGTAGAGACCATGGCAGGTTTTAGCTTCCTGGAGCCCAGTGCGAAGCTCTTTGCCACGCCTCGTCCCCACACAAAAGCGGAAGCTTTATCCTCTAGCACAGAGTTCTTCAAACTCCACTGACAATGAACAACACTGGTATATTCAGGATAATAGCCCAGTGCATACACACATGTACAAGCGAAACGAAAGTACCCCAACTCAATATGAACACAGCGATGTGCAAAGTACCCCATTAATTTCTTTTAAATTTTATCCTGTTCCATTTTTGATATTCTGGACATGATCCATAAGATTGGTTTTATCACCTGCTCATGAATAGACCTCAGCCACGGTTTTGAGAAGTTCTCCTCCAAGTGAGATGTTGTTCTGAAATGAGAAAAGCTAGAATGTGAATCCTTATGAAGCTTTAGAATTCTCTTTACTCCTTCGAAGGAATCAGGTTGCTTTGCTCTGAAATTATGCTTTGGAAATCTCTAAGAAAAGGGCAGAGTATTTTCCCAAACAGCTCCTGAACTAGATGTTTCTAACCATTTAGAAGCTCTTGTTTTTGGCCAGGGGCCTGGGGTCATCCAGCCCTAGAGACAGAGGCCTGGGCTCCTAGTTCTGAGATGGGGTCCCCTCAGCCGAGCTCTGTTCACTTTCCTATACCAGCCTCCACCTTGCTGGATGCCCAGAAGCCTCTTTCAAACCTAAGGCATTTCCAAACTTGCAAAGGACTGTTCTCTGGAAAAGGGAGGCAAAGACTCATGTGCCCTCGGGAGAACTTTCCAAAAAGATCAGGCCACTCCTGTGTGGCCCTGATGGTAGACAATGGAAATAGCCCCCAAATCTGGCCAAATTTGGAGACTGAGTTGTGCCGCCAGCCAAACTCCACAACTGCACGAGCTTCCCATTTCGTTGGTGAGGTGATGACAGGCGGGGCCTGGGACTGCAAGAGAGCAATGAAAATAGGAACCTGGGCTTCCCGAGACTGAACTCCAAAGGCTGTGGTCCCAGACGGTCCTGAGAGAAACCAGCCAGGTTCTGGTCCAATCCTGGAAGATTTAGCCAACATTTTAGTGACAGAATCATTTTAGGGCTTGCTGGGGATTGGATTTTGGAAGTAAGAGAATTGGAAGTAAAAGAAAGTGACAGGTTAAGGGTGGGTGAGTTCCCATTTGAGCTACTGGAAATGAGTGTTATTTGCTGAAAACAGGTGAACTGGGGGGAGGAATAGGTTTTGAAGTGAAGAATTTGGTTTTGGCCAAATTTAAAATGCCTACGAGACAACCAAGAGCGATCATCGCTAGAAGCTGATTCTGGGTATGGAGCTTGGGCTTGAGGAGAAGTAGCCAGCAGATTCGGGAATGAGTGCCAGCAATGACGAGAAGGGGGCTGGATGAACGCTTCCATTTTCTCATCTCTAAAATGTATATTGGACAGAAAATCTCTGGTTTCTTTCAGGATTTTCTGGTTTCTTTCAACATGTTCTGTGATCCCCAGCTTTTGGAGTTAAGTCTCTGGCACCCAGACTTTTCTACTCCCCTATCTACTTTTAAGCAGGACTGCCCCTGATGGCAGGTGTGGAAAATGACAACCTCACAGGGAATAAGCAGGAGAGTCTGGAAAATGATGCACGGTCCCTAGAGAGCGTGTGTGCGCATCTCCTAGATGCCAACACTAGGGGCGCTAGCATTATTTGCGAAAGTTAACTGAGAGCAAATCATGTAAGGGTTACAGATTATCCTAAAATGGCACAGGCTGAAAAAACAGTTGCATACTTCTTGGGTGACCAAGCTACAAGAGAAATCAGGGCATTAGGGGAGCTCTGGAACTGTAAGGGTGATATCATGGAGATCCATCTGCGCCCCACAGTGGACACAGAATCCCAAGCTCTCTGCATTGTGGGAATTTTTCTATTTCCGCCTCCTGCAGATCTATGAGATGTATAACGGTGGCTCGGTGCCAGTGACTTACAAGATCGAGACCAACATCCTGTCAGAGGTTCAGGAAAAAAACTTCGATCACCCCATCTTCACCTGCCTCAACCCCCAAGGGGAGATCCAGCCAGGCACGACCGCTAGGGTGCTGTGGATCTTCTCGCCTATTGAAGCCAAGACCTATACGGTGAGTCCAAATGTGAGCTAATATGGAATGAGGGGCTGGAGCCGGCCTCCTCCTCAGACCTTGCTCTGACCAGCCCCTCCGCGCTAACTCCCTAGGTGGACGTGCCCATACAAATCCTGGGGTGGAACTCAGCCATCATCCACTTCCAGGGAGTGGGCTATGACCCCCATGTCATGGGGGACACTGCCCCATTCCACAACATCGCCTCGTGGGACAACAGCTCCATACACACCAGGCTAATGGTTCCTGGCCAGGTAGGGGGAGGGGACTGGGAAGGCCTGCGGGCCCAGGGTGGCCAATGTGGAGGGGTGGAAACAAGATGGAGTTGAGAAGGCAGGGAGGCAGACGAAGCCCAGACCAGCCCTCCAGGTTAGGTGGCAGCAGTAGCTTCATGAGAGGCTTGCCCTGCCACCTAGTGCCAGCAGGTGTTCCTGCTCAAGTCACTCATTGGGATGTGTGTTGGAAGGGGTAGAAAGACGCTCTCCCGTTCTAGGGTTCATGGTATCATCATACTGAACAGTCCCTCCCATGGGCCTCGATGGATTTTGCTGAAAGATATCTGGGGTGAATGACGATCCTTTAGTTCTGCACACTCCTTCCTGGTGGGAAGTCTGACCCAGTCTTCCATCCACCCATCCACCGACCTATCCGTCTTCCCAGCCATCCTGCATGTGCCGTCGACCTGTTGACACCCACGCCCATTTGCTTGCCCACGTTTCTACCCATCTATCCTGTGTGCTGCCCGGTCACTATTCACCCCCAAACCTGCCTGTCTGCCCGTCTCCTCCTATCCTTATCGGACCCTCCAGCAGGGTGAGCAGTGTGGAGGCCCTGGAGGCACAGGGAAGAGTCAGACAAAGTCCCAGGCCTGGAGGCACCCCGGGTCTGGACAGAGAGAAAGTACCCCTTCCATGGGGCCTCTCTCTTTCTAGACGCCCCAGATCCTATTCTATGCCCAGTAAAGATGCCAACAGCTGATCACCTATTAATTTGCAACCATCCTTCGGTGACTCGAATTATGTTGGTTTTAGGTCTGTCTTCTTTAAGAGAATTCTGCTTCCCCAACCTTTCCAAGCCCATTTTATAAGGGGTCAAAATCATAGACTTTAGGAGGTGTAGACTGTCTCGGTTTAGCCCAGCTGTTTCTGTTAGAGACCTTTGGAAAAAATTATTTTTGTTCTCTGAACCTCAGCAGCACCTCTGGAATAGGGATCACGGAGCTCTTTTGTACAGATGTGTGTCTGCAGATTGCCTCCGTGGCACCTGGCCTGCGGAAGGCAGGCGGTAACTGGGAGTGGTTGCCATGGTTATTATTTCTTCACCTTCCAAAGTTGCTGTCATATTTTCTCCACCAATAGAATGTCTTCCTGTCCCAGTACCACATCTCCCTGGGAAACATTCCTGTGCAGAGCAAGTGCAGCCGCCTGCTGTTCCTCAACAACATCTCCAAGAGTCAGACAGTTGTCTTTGTCTGGCAGCTGAGGCCTCTGGACTTCGGGGAGGTGAGTGTCCCCTGTGTCCACAGATTCAGAACCTCCAGCAGGGCTCCAGACCTACCCCATCCCACTCCACCCCATCCTAATACACACTACTCCACTTCACCCCATGTCACCCCACCCCACCCCACCCCCTCCCACCCCACCCCACCCCATCCCACTCCACCCTAGCCCATTCCGCCCTATCCCATCCCTAAGACGCTCCAAAGACTCCTTCCCCAAATTAACAGGTGTCTATAAGCCCCATGAGAGGGAAGATGGCTCCTGAAGAGACTGTCCCATTCGTGGTGACCCTGAAGGCCTCAGTACACGCCACCTTCTACAGCATGGAGCTGGTATGCAAGGTAGGGCCAGCCCAGAGAGAAGGCAGGAAGGAGGAGCACATCTCTCAGTCTGGAGGTGGGGGGTGGGGGGGCCTGTAAGATCCTCAGGCCCCAAAGAGAGGCAGGGGCCAGCCCCAGAGGGGTAGAGGCCCAGAGCTCAGACCCACAGCAAGGCCTGGCTACAAGCCCTCTGTCTCCGGGTCCTGGGCCACAGGTGTACCAGCAGGAACTCCTGCAGCAGTACCACAAGGAACTGCAGGAGTGGAAGAGCGAGAAGTTGCGGCAGGAAGTGGAGTTCACCATCACAGATAGGAAAGTGAAGGTGAGGCGGGCCTTCCGACTGGCCTTCCTAGAGGTGTCAAAATGGAGATCTGAGGTGGTCCTCCATACAGAATTGGGCAGCCTGTCCCAAGAGATTAGATTCCTTTTTTCTTTTTTAAAGATTTATTTATTTATGTATACAAGAGCTAGGGTGTAGGCCAGAGGTGTGGGGGGGGCAGGGGGGGTGAGAGGATTCACCAGAGACAGAGTGGGGAGCAGAACAGGCAGATTAACTGAAGTACACTGCTGAGGGGAACGGTGGGCAAGGCAGGAGAGGTCTGCTGTGCCATGTGGGAAGCTCCCTGGTGGGGAATCGAACTCGTGCTGCAGTGACTGCGGTTAGCTTCATAGTGCTGAAACTTCACCCATTGCGCCACCAGGGAGGCCTGAGATTAGATTTCTTTTATGACATCAAGCACAGCATCTCCCCATGACACTCTCCGGCCCAGAAGGCTGGCTGACCGTCCCCATCTCACGTGGCCAGTGTTTGCTGGGTACCTGCTACATGCTGGTGCCGGGGGCCTGGGCAATAAGACGGCACTCACCTTCTGATGGAAGACGGTGTCAGGGCAGGCCCTGGAAGCAGATGGCCGGATTTGGATTCCTGGCTTTGATGATTTCTAGCTCTATGACCTTGGCCAAGTTACTTAACCTCTGGGTTTCCTCACCAGCAAATAGGAGGGGTGTGAATGAGACAAGTTCAGCCACGAATTGCTTATTTTTGAAGCCGGGTAGTGGGTCATAGAGGCTTCTTTGTATGTTCTCTCATGACATTTTCCGTATTTTAAAGTTAATTTAATGTAATTCAACCTTTTTAAGGTTAAAAACAAAAATGTGAAAAATATTTTTAAATACAAGTAAAATATTATCTGCTTCGTAGCGTTCTGAGGTATAGATGAGTTTGTGCCTAGAACAGCAACCCCGGTAAGCATTTACTAAACATGTCAATATTTGTGGGGGAGACTGATAACAAGCGTGAGACAAAACATCCATCTTGGTTGGCTCCCCCACAATTTCACAGCCCCCCCCCATGCGTATATTCTTGCACCTCCATCACCCCTGAGTCCAGCACACTGAAGCCCTGGGGAGATATAGTCCCCCTCTAAAGTGCTTGCCTTACTGTGAATGCAAATCACTTACTGGCATGGGGAAAGGGGTTTCTGATTGAAGTATTAATGAGCCACAAAGCCCCAGGGCACAAGACCCTTGAGGCAGCCTGCACAGTTTGGCGGCACTCCTATTTCCTTCAGTTGGGTAAGCAGACTTTCTCTGTCTACAGGCCGTGCTTCCCTAGAGAAGGTTCTAGAAGAGGGTGCGGCAGGGCATTGGGCAGAACCAAGAGGGCTGCAGGGCCTGGCATTGGCTTCAAGCCCTTCATGGGTCAGCAGGAAGGGAAGAAAGAAGGGGGTCCCTCTAGGGCTCTTGCATCCTGAGCAGGGATCTCTTTGCTTCCACAGAGAAGGGTGTACCACACAGCTGGTGAACCTGTGAGGAAGTACAAGGTGAGAACAGGAGCCCAAGGCAGGCCCATTTCCTTCACATAACTTGAGAGGGTCCTTGCTCAAGCCTCGGGCTATCTCCAGCCCAGGTGCAGCCTCTAGAAGGGAGGGACAAAGTGGGCATGGATAGGGTAGGGCTCGAACCTCTGTGTGGCCCAAAAGCCTCCCTATGGGAATAGGGACCCACTGGGCATGGGAGTGCAAACCCTGGTCATCCATGCCTTCCCTTCTTAAAGACGCTGCCCCCCATCAAGAATGAGCAGTCTTCCAACCGACCTGCCAGCTGGAACCTTCAGACCCCAAAAGAAGAGACATCCTGGCCACACCCCCAGCCGCCCCCTCCGGCCATACTCTGCTTGGACCTCACTGCCCGTGCTCATGCCACCGACTACTTCCTGGCCAACTTCTTCTCCGACTTTCCCTGCCACTTCTTGCATCGGTGAAACTCTTGGCGGGGGTTGGGGGCTCCTTCCTCTGTTTTATGCCCCTCCCCACCCCAGAACAGGGGCTGCCCGGACCCAACCCTCGCTGCAGGACTGGGCACGTGCAGTAGCGGTCGGACTAAAAGGGTGCCCCCACAGCTCGGGGCTAGTGAGGAGGGGCCAAAGAGCCAGAGTCCCCTGGGGAACCTGCCAGTGCTCCCCTGCCTTCTCTTTCCAACTTGGGGCTGCTCCAGGGGCCTCTGAGGGTTGGCTCGCTGGACCCACCCCCACCGCCCCTGCCCTACAGCCCAGTGTGGTGGTCTGCCCAGTTGCTCAGAATGTCATGTCCTGCCTCAGGGAGCTGCCGAAGAGGAAACAGCCCAGGGCAGAGGCCGAGACGTCCGAGGAGGACCCCCTTGACAAGGGGAGCCCTGTCTCCAAGCAGGAGAAGCAGCTCCTTGTAGACTGTCTCACCACCATCATTAGGTGCCCGCCCGTTCCCTGGGCCCTCACCCCAGCTCCCCTTCTCTCCTGTTCATTCCCCCAGCCTCACCTGCCCACAGCCCTGGGGTCCTGTCCCTTCCTTTTCTGAAAAACAGAACTTCCTCACAAGAGCCAGGCCTCCATGAGGGTGAAAGTCTGGTGGAGCGGGCCGGAGGGGTGCTGAGGGCTGGGTGCTGGGTTCTGCTCTGTCCAGAACTCACCTGGTGGGTGAGCAAGGTCACTGTCGCCCCAGGGCTCCCGCCCTCCATGTGCGTAGCTGTCACCTCCTGACCCCATCTCTATGTCGTGACCACCTCTGAGAATCCATGCACCCAGAGGTGCCTACTTCAAAGAAGGGCTGGAAGAGGAGCTGGCCAGGGGCCCCCTTCCCCCAGCCCCCATTTGTGGACACAGTAGGCAAGGACCGCCCTGGGCCTGGGGCCCCAGTGGAGCTGCAAGGTTTCTCAGCAAGGACCTTCTCCTCCTCCCTGCTACCCAGGGGCCTGTTGGAAGATAAGAATTTCCATGAGGCCGTGGATCAAAGCCTGGGGGAGCAGCAGATGCCCTACTTCTGCCAATTCTGGAATGAGGAGTCCGTCAGGTTCAAGGCTGAGAGCAGTGACTTGCACTTAGTGCCAGGCCAGTCTTCACCCTCTGGCAGCTGGGAGGACAGGAAAGACAAGGAGGACAAACTGAAGTGGGGGAGGAAGGAACGGGAGGAAGAGGAGGAGAGTGAAGAGGAAGAGGAGCTGCTAGAGGAGGAAGAGGAGGAAGAAGAGGAGGAGGAAGAGGAGGAGGAGGAGGAAGAGGAAGAGAAGGAGAAGGAGCTGGGCAAGGAGGGACCGGAAGCAGAGGAACAGCAGCTGGAAAAGGAAGAGAAGTTGGCATCCACAGAAATTGAGCCCACACTGCTGCCCAAGCCCCCGGAGTCCCTGAAGTGGCAGTGGCAGCAGCAGCTGAAGGCCGTGGCGAAGGAGGAGCAAGAGCGGGACGAGAAGGAGGCCATCGGCCGGTGAGCAGCGGGCCGAGGGGAGGGCTTGGGGGGCTGCGTGCAGGCGCGTGCTCTGCCTCTTGGCAACTCTTGGGCTCACATCTTGCTGACATCGGGCTGGCAGCTCACGCCGGGAAGTATCTGCAGCACGTGGGTCTGAAGTTTAGTCTTGTCTCCAAGGTCTGGTTATTTAGCACGACTAGCTCACATCTCTGGGAGCTGGCCACGGCCTTCAAAGGCTTTTTAATGGGTTCCTGCAGCTCGGAGAGAAGTACAGCCTCCTCTGGTTGGCTGCCTTCCCAGGGACTGTCCCGGACTTCCCTAGGCGCCTCCCAGCTCCTCCTGTACCCTCTCAGCCACGGCCGGTTGCCTTTCCCCCAAATCTGCCCCTGGGATGCGGACTCCTTCCGGACTCTGGAGGGTTCGAACCCCTCCACTTCTGGCAGCCCGACATTTGACAGCTTGGTCTTTCAGCCACAGTTCGGGCGGCTCTCAGTAGGAACGCCGGGATGCCGCACGGTGTTGGGAAGCCTCGGTGGGGGTGGGAGGTTCGCTGAGAATCCAGGCAAAACACGTGGCAAATGGGAGGGGGGGAGGCCGTCGGAGCACCCCCGTGCGGAGGCTGGGTGGTGGGAGCGCTGGCCACCGAGCCTCTGCTCCATCCTGCTTCCCCGGCGCCCCCTCCCGGTCCGCAGACTCCCGGCTTTCGCCAACCTGCAGGAGGCACTGCTGGAGAACATGATCCAGAACATCCTGGTGGAGGCGAGCCGCGGGGAGGTGGTGCTCACCTCGCGGCCGCGCGTGATCGCCCTACCGCCTCTCAGCGCTCCCAGGTGGGGGCGCCCGGGTCAGCCGCGTCCGCGCTGCAGGGGTGACGCGGGCGGACTTGAGAGGTGTGAAGCCTCGGCCGCACTCCCTGCCTGGGGCTTTCTGTCTTTCAGGACTCTGACTCCCGACCCCCTGCTGGAGGCATCCCTAGAGCCGTAGTCAGCGGAGGTGCCCCGCGACCCTCCCCGCATGGCGCCGCTCCCAAGCCACTCTGCAGACTCCAGCGCCCAGCCCCTGCCACTTGGGGCTCTAGATTCCTCCCGGCCCCCTCTCCACCGCCCCACCAGTAAAACATCGGCTCTTTTCTCTTTATCTGCCTTGGCTTTATTTCCCCGCGACGGGAGGAACTCGCGCGTAGGTTCGGAGACGGACAGAGGGTGCGAGGGGCGGAATGGACCGCAGCGACTCCGGGAAGACTTTGGGGCTGGGAGGTGGCGCCTCTCCCTCGCCGCGGGGCGCGGGAGCTGATCCGGCCGGTGGAGGGCGCTTCGGGCGGGCCTTGGCCCAGCGAAGCCTGGTGGACAGGAGGCCGGCGCCGTCGGCTCAGCAGGTGGCCTCTAGGCGAAGTGGCCAGCCCTCCCCTAGCCCCACTGTGCCTGCTCCGAGACTCAGCCCCCCACTGCCACCCTTTTCTCAGCATCTGCCGGGCTCTGCTAAGAGCTTGGGGAGGAAGGGAGACCGAGGCATGTCTCGACAGCCGAGACTAGACGCTGAGAAGCGGCTGGAGTTCGCCGCTAGACAGCGGGCCACAGGCCCTGCCTATGTGCCTTTTTCTTGAATCTGAGTCCCAGACCAGGGGACGTCCCGGTTGGCCTAGGCTACGCTCGTCCCTGCTCCCCGAAGCCTCCGCCGGCCGCTACCGTTCTCGGTGGCGCGGCTCCCCCCTCCCCCGCAGGTGGGTGGAAAAGTGACATCTGGTGTTGTTCCAGAGGCGCCGGGTCCTCGGCACACCCCTCCTCCACCCCCGCCGCCAAGGCCTCGGAGGAGCTCCGGCCCCAGAGTCTGGGCGTGAGGGGGTGGGGGGCGCTCCGCCTCCTCTGAGTCAATATTTGCCCCGAGCAAACCGGGCGCTCGGACAGGTGTGAGTGTGTGTGTGTTCTGTGCGTCCGGGGGCGGGGACTGAACGGGCCGTATAAGAGCGCGCTGAAACCCGGCTCCGGCACAAGCTCCTGGGCGCGGGCCAGGGACCAGGCCAAGCAGGGCTGTGCCGGGGTGGAGGGCGGCCCGGAAGGGAGGGGCGGCCAGGTGCACCTGTGGTAGCCGCCGCTGCCGCCGACGTGTCAAGCGGCAGAGGCGGCCGGCGAGGGCAGCGGCTAGCGGAGCGGCGGCGGCCCTGCGGCCGCGGAAGACCAGGACCAGGAACTCACCGAGGGCCAAGGCCCGGCCCCGGGCCCTTCGCTCCCGCCCCGCGACGAGCCCCTCGCACAAACCGGACCTGAGCGTTTTGTTCGTTCGGCTCGCGTGAGGCAGGGGCGGCCTCTCATCACCAGCCCGGGGGCCGGCCCGACCGCCACGCAGGCACCTGCCGCCGCCGCCGCCAGACGGGCGGGCGAGGCCGCGCGCGCGCGCTCCCTGGGAGATCCGGTTCCCATCCGGCGCTGCCGGCCCTGCTTGCCCTGCCTGCAACTCGTGCTGCCTTGCCCGATTCCCTGTACTCCGAACAGGCTCCACCGGGTGGCATAGGGGGCTGTGGCCGGAACAGAAGCCCTTCTGGAGGTGGAAACCTGACTTCTGGGCCGGCTGTCTCCCAGCGACTTCGGTAGCCTTGGGCAAGTCATTCCTGGGCCTCTCCTGGTCTTTCCCGTTCGCACTGTGACGGGTCGGTCTGGCCTCCTGCAAGGGCTTCCCCGAGCACCCACTGCCTAGTTCTGGGCAACTAGTAATACCGTTAAGGCCCCCAGCCCTCAAAGCTTGGGCAGTAGCTTCCAGGTGTGGAAAATATGGGTAGGCGCACTGAGAAGCCCGATGGGGTCAAGTCTCCTACTCCAGATCTCCGGGGTTCACTTTCTGCCATCTCCCTAGGGGGCCCTTAGTTCAGAGGCCTGCGTCTCAGACAGACTGAGTGAACAGGACAAACACAGGTGCCCGCAGCCTTGCCCGATGGAGACCCCCTGGACCACCACCGCCTTTCCCAGCTCTTCGCTCCCCGGCCTCTTGCTGCTCAGACTCTTCTTTCTCAGCCGGGCAGCGGGGCTCAGAGGCCTCAGTTTAGGCAGCAGGCCATGAGCCATTAACCACAACCCAAACCCCAGCCAGACCATCTGCCTTTCCAATGTCTTAAAGTGCTAAGATCTAAGAGCAGATGAGAGGGGGACCCCAAAAGCCTGTGACTCTTGGTCTCCTGTTAAGAGAGTTCAGAACTGAGGCTGCCGCCAAGGCTTGGGTCCTGCCTGAGCTGAGCCCCTACCTGAGTCTTTGGCCTGTGATTCCAGGGGGCCACCATTCCCCCAACTGATGATGTTGAGCCTGTTCCAGAGGGTGGAGCCAGCTGTAGGTCAGGGGGTGGAAGGAAGATGCCCACACAGGAATAAGAAGCCCCAGTTTCCCCTTAGGGGACGGAAGCATCATGGAGCGGGACTGTACCCCTCACCCCACCCACACAGAGGCAGCCTCCAGGAGATGAGCAAGGGTCAAGAACCACTGGTGCCCTTGGCTCTAAATGGGATACCCTTGGAGTGCTGTCTCTTCCCTTCCCCCCAACTCCCTCCACCCCTCACCCAACTACCCGCAGGCCTCAAGGGATCTGCCGGTCCTTGGCACTGAGAAAGGGAGGGGGAGGGGTGAGAAGGCTCTGGCAGATCACAGGCAGGTCTGGAGAGAGGTGGGCTGCGCCCTGGGCGCTAGGGCACGTGCAGCCCCCGTCCCTGCTCCCAGACCAGGCTTCTGTCCCAGGCCTAGTTCTGTGCGCCTCACCTGGCACCAAATGACTTGCTTGCCAGGCTGGTTAGATTGGCTCTGTGCTACCTCCCCACCGTGGCCCGGTGCTGACTGCCAGCGTCTTCCAGGCTTGGAGGGCTTCCTCCCCCCCACCCCAATCATGGGCGGGGGCTGGTGCTTCCCACCCTCCTCTGACTGGGGTTCCATAACAAAGAGGTCTCCCCTGCAGTGATTATACCCCCACCTCACACACACACACACAGCAATATGGGGGGGGGAGAAGAATGAGGTCACCCTGTGGGCTGGGGTCTGCCCTTGTGACAGAGAATCACTGCTTTCTCCCCCCGGGGTAAAATTCCTCCCCCCATAACAACCCGACTTTCCTGGCTTAGCTGAGAGCTGGCCTCCAGTCTGGGCCTGCCTCCGCCCGGCGCCCGGCGGGGTGGAGTCTCCAGCGCCAGGCCGGCCTGCAGGTGCAGGCTGGGGGAGGGAGCGCTGCTCAGCAGCTGGTGTTCGGAGCAGCCCCCTCCCTTCTCCCCTCCCTGTCCTCTCTGGGCCTGGATCTGCTTCCTGTCATCCCTGTCAGCACCCTGGGCAGGGAGGGGGCGGGGGAGGGGACAGGTAGTGGAAGAAGTGGGGGTGGAGCAGTTGGAGTTGGGGCGGTGGTGGCACCAGGGAGCTGCTGAGAAATAGAGAGGGGGGATGAGGAAGAGCCTAGGCGCCCACAGAAGGCAGGCAGGACAGCAGGACAGATGGGGTGCAGCCAGAGGGTTGTGAGAACTACAGGGGAGATCTGAGAGCCTAGAGAGGCAGTAAGGAAGCCCCCCGAGACGGAGAGCTAGAGCGAGACCAGAGACAGAGGCGCAGACAACAGAAGAGAGGCGCTGACAGAGATGCACAGAGGCGGCAGGAGATAGGAGAGATGGAGGGATTTGGAGATGTTGGTCAGAGGTCAGGGCACCCAAAGGTGGCAGGCACAGTGTGTGGAGGAAGGGGGCCAGGCATCCACACCCTGGGATAGGGAAATTACCCCCCCAGACACACACAGAGGAGAAAGGATGGGGGGGGCTGTGGGGGGGAATGGCGCCCCTGTCTGGGAGACCCATCTTTCTCTGTTAAAGAGCTGACAGAGGAAGGGCATGGCGCACACAGGCTGGCCACGGCCTGAGCGGTGAGGAACACAGATCTGGCTCCATCGCTCTCCTTTTTCTCTTGCCACAGCTGGACAGACAGCTGTGGCAGCTGCCCTGCTCCTACTACCCACCCTCTGATTTGGGCTCAGCCTTGGGATTTCTGGGTGTGAAGGCTACCAGGGCTTGTGTGAGAAGGGGGGTACTGCCTGGGGGCCATGGTACCCAGGTGCTAATCCCCATCCGGGCCAAGGCAGAGGCAGCGGCTCTCTGACCTTCTTGGAGATTAGTCCCCATGGCGACAGTGGCAACTCACCCCCTCACTCTGGCTAGGCCAGGTGAGAGTGTGGGGGAGGCATAACTGGGGAAGAGGGAGGAGGGAGCCTATCTGAGGCACCCGGGGTTTCTCTGGAGTCAGGACTGGGAGGCCTTCCAGGGTGCAGTTTGATTAGTATACAGGTACAAAATGGAGGCCCCAGGAGGGGGCGTGGCCCACCCAAGGCCACATCTGGACCCAGGAAAAGCACTGGGACAAGAAGTCAGGTGTCACATTAACCCCCAAGCATTCTTTCCAGGAGAGTAAAGCCCTGAACAAGGACAAAGGAAATTGGGATGCCCCTTGTCCCCCCAATTCTCCCAACCCGAAATCCATCATCAGGGTGGTTGGAATGGGGTGAGTGGAAAGGACCCCCGTACTGAGTGCGGACTGGCTTCCACGGGCCAGCGCAGGCGGGCTTCGGAGCCCTGAGCCCTGCCCTCTGCCCAGACTGCTCTCCCAGCCCAGCGGGGGTGGGGGGCTGGGAGGGGTTGGGAACAAACAGCAAAGTCAGCTGCAGGAACAGCTGACATTTATGGGGTGGCTACAGCAGGCCAGTTCTGTATGCATTTAAATCATCACAACAGTTTTTAAGAATTGTTCCCATTTTATGGAAGGGGAAACTGAGTAGTGAGCGAGTTCATCTTCCATTATAAGCGGGTGCTTGCATTTAACCCCGGCAGCCGGGTGGCTCCAGAGCCCACGCTTACCCCTTCAGGGTCTGCATGATGGCGCGTGGCTGGCAGAGATGATCTTTTCTAGGTGACCATGGAGTGAGCTGTGTGCTATGAGCATGGCTAGGCCATGCTGACTTTTGCACCGGCACAGCCTCTGGCTCGAGGTACCACTTATCAAATATTTGAGGAATAAATGAGAGAACAAATGTCTGCCAGTAAATGAGTTGGACGCCGAGGTGTCTGTGGAATCCTAGACTGAGCTTCAATGAGGCAGGTGGGGTCCGCCCGTGGGTCTGTAACTGTGTGGATGCCTGTCTCCAGCTGACTGGGAACGTGTGTGTGTGTGTGTGTGTGTGTGTGTGTACCCTCTGCCTGACGCCCAGGTGAGCCCCAGGCAGGGGTGAGCGGGCAGTGATGAGAGCGGCCTCCCTGGAAGATGGCCAATTCTCCATCCCCACTGAGGGACAGAGAAAGAGGGGTTCTGTTTATAGTGGGATAAGACTGTGGTCTGCGTGGGTGGGGCTCCAGCCCCCTGGAGACCCACCTTTTCCAGCCCAGTCCCTGGATCCTGCCAGCACAGAGCTGGTCTCCGCACCTCATTATCGCTGTTTCCCAGGAGACCAGACCTCACAGCCCCAGGGAAGGTGCTCATCTGTCGGTTCCTAGCTCCCAACCTGGGGTGGGGGAGGGGAGGGGAGAAATGGGGTGGCAAAGGAGTGGCTGGCCCGGTGGTATCAGGGAACGGAGGGTACCAGTCACAGAATTTGCATCTTCAGTCACCTAAGCCCTGCAGCTTATTTCCCAGTGAAATGAGGAGTGCGGGTGGGAGAAAGCTGACCTGAGGAGAGGATATTGGTCTGGAGCCACCTCTAACCTGTGCAGCAGGACTGAGAAGTCGGCTGTTCACGGGGCTCTCTGTAAGGAAACGGTCACTTCTGGGGATTCTCAGGGCCTTTCTCTGGGATGGAAACTTGCGTTTGAGCTCAGGACTGGGTTTGAGGGTTTCTTTGTCAACTTTGCATGTCCCCATAATGTGATGGGGATCTAAGGGAAACAGGACTGAGTGAGGGATTCTCTGGGATTTAGGGTGCCTTATGGGATGGGTATTTGGTAGACTGTGGTGGAGGGTCCTGAGGATTTTCTGTGTAACCAAAGTCCTTACAAAAGTTGAAGGCTGTGTGGGGTGCTACAGGGGTTCTCTGAGGGTGATGGGATCCCTAGGAGGCTTTCAGGTCTCTCTGAGGTGTCATTTGGGGGTGTCAGGTTTTTGTCTACCTTATTTCCCAAAGGCAGAGGCTGAGGATGTGGAGGGGGTAGGGGTGAGGGTGCTGAGCTGGCAAACAAAGCCACCTGTGCACCCACCCTTCAGGAAGCTCTGAGCCACAACTGATCTGGGAAAACAAACAGGACCAGCTGCTGGGGGAGGTGGGAGAGGGTGAGGAAGGGGTTGACTGGAGGAAGATTGGGGGCTGGAGTTGGACCAGCCTGGTGGAGACAGGAGGCTCGGAAAGGTGGGTACTACAGAGAAGGGACAGGGATCCCAGAGTCCCTTTCTAGCACATGAAATAGGGCTGCCTGACAGACCCTTCTGGCCCTTTCCCCTCTGGGGGGGTCCCTCTAGAGGATCTTGTGATCGTGAGTCACAGAGCCAGGGAGAAGTGTGGGAGGATGGGGGTGGGGGGCCTCAGAGAGCCTAGAGATCTTCTGGGCCTCAGGCTATGCTCTGTGTTGGTACGCGTGCCCATTTCCGAGAACTGCTGGTCCCCAACTATAGAGGGGGCAGTAGTAGGACCTACATACCATTTCCTGATAAGGAAACTGAGGCCCAGAGGAGGGGAGAGGCTGGTTAGTGCCCACAGCTACTGAGTGCAGAGCCAAAACCAGAAGTTAGGACTAGAAGACACACATGCACACACACACGCGCGCGCGCGCACACACACACACACACACACACACACACTTCCTGCGGGTAGCCAGTTTTTTCAATGCTGGGACTGGAAACTGCGCTCCCAGGTAAGGCCCCGACCTCAGGGGCATGCTCAAACCCCCAGCCCAGAGGTCCTGCAAATACAATGTGCAGCCTCTGACGGACGCCCACGCACCCTCGAGACCCACACCCTGGACCTGGACTCGCGTCACCGACCAGCGCCGACGTACGGCACTCTCCACCCGCTCGGACCTCAGCCTCCCACAGACTCCCCCCCACACCCTGCCTGCCACGCCCTGTTCTCCACCCCGCGCGGTCCGCCTGCGCCCCCTGGCGGCCCAGTACAGAATTGACGGACAGATGTAGAGCGAAACCAAGAAAATGGGTTTCTCACCATCCGTCGCTGCAATGGAATTCACTTGAGAAGCCAAGGGCAAGGGCCAGGACGCCAAGAGTCCAGGACTGCATAGTTTGTGTTGACACCTTTTTGGGGTGGGGGAATTTACCCTATTTGTGTTTGTCCCAACCCACTCTAATTAGGGAGTCAGGGGCTGGTCACAAAGTAAACTTGGCTGTGGTTGTCCCTGCTCTGACTCACATCCTCCTAACTTGGACTTTACTCCCCACGTTCTCAGGTCCTCTACTCTTGGTACTCAGCTTCACATATGTCACCCTCAATAGCAATTCCTCACCAATAAAAAGACAGACCTAAAGAAGACTCCAGTTGCTGTGCTCCCAGCTGCACCCACAATTTCAAGGGTGGGGAATTCAGTAGGACAAGCAAACTGATGCTGCTCCACTCTCACTGGGGAACATTCTCTATGCCCTTCCCTATGGATATTTGGCTCAAGCTAAACACCCTGTTAATTCACTCATTCAAGGAGTTTATTGAACACCTACTATATGTTCGACACTGGTTAGATTTGAAGATAACAATTGAAAGCAAGGTTGACACAGCCCCTGCCCCTTAAGTGGAGATTACACTCTAGTAAAGAAGACAGCAGCATGCCCATAAAAACCCATGAACAGAAGATGAAAAAGACAACACTACAGAGTGATATACACTATAAAGAAAGAGGGTGATGGCTGGAACAGCTTCACCCAGGAGGTAGCAAAGGTGCAACCACACCAAGATCTTTTGACTAAGACACCCCAGGAAACTGGAGCAGCAAATGCAAAGGTTCTGAAGTGAGAATAAGGTTGGCACATGGAAGAAATAACAGAGTTCTGGGAGCTGAGGTAGCGCATTTAGCCTGTGAGGTCTTTTAGTCCCAGGAGATCAGAAGGCTTCAGCACTGGCTTTAGAGTGGAGAGATCTAAATCCTAGTCTTACTCTGACACGCTTAGTGATACAAATTTAGAAAAGACTCTGCTTGAGCCTTGTGCCTCAGTTTCCACATCTGTATACTCAAATCACATCACTGGATTGTTGTTGAGTCTATAAAGAAAGAGCACTTGACGCACCAGAGCAGCAGACTCTTAGTCCCCTTCTCTCCACTTCTGCTAGGAGACTCTGTTCCCCATTAAGGAAAACACAATTTTGCCAGAAGACTTCTGTATTTTGTCAGGTATGGTGGTTAGAGAATTCTGCTGCAAGTTGTGGGGAAATGTCCTCCCTGGAGCTTCCCTTGGAGCCCCAAAACTTTCCCCTTCCCTCTCCCACCCTTCTCCCCACCACACGCAGGCCCTGAGATTGGGGACAAGAGCTGAAGATCTTCAGTCAAAAGAGAAGCCCAGGTTCACATTTCTACTGGGCCACTTCTCAGCTGTGATGCCTCCTCGACCACGGTCTGGAATTTTTCTGGACCTGTGTTTATCCACCAAATGCAGGACAGTAATAGCGCCCACCTCACCGGGTCGGTGGGAGAATTAGTTGAGATCACAAACCTGAAAGTTCTGAGACGAGCACTTGGCATGCACCAGGTCCTCAATAAAACGCTGCTAGCTCCTGGGTGGACGTTGGACCCGAGTCCGCTGCCCTTGGGGCTTTGTCTGGCTGCTGAGAGTCGCAGCTCCCTCCTGGGTAAGGCTGAAACCTCCACCTTTTCATTACCGGGAGCCCCTCCCTTGGTAACTGCTATTTCTAAGCCCTTGACAAAAGTCAAGCCTCCCGCTGTTAACGGTCCCTGCGCCTTGCGCCGCCTTGCGGCGAGTATTGGTCACCGCGTTCTGTCGGCCCCTCCACGCAAGAAAACTCCCGGAGCGCAGTGCTTGGTCTGCCAACTCAAATTTGAGAGGAGAGGAAAGGGTCCCGCGACAGACCGGTCTTCCGGGGAAAAGAGGACCGAGGGGCCCGAGAAAAGTCGCCGGCGGAGAGCATTCTCTTCCTCTGCCCTAGTGTCACCCAAAAGAGAGGCCTCGATCTCGGACAGACGAAGAGGCGCGTTTAGATGTCGGGAAGAATTTTCGCGCCTCTAGTAGAGAATGTGCCATCTTAGCCTAGTTGGGGACCCCAGAGTGGCCCGGCACCTCATCCCTGAGGGTCTGGACCAGGGTAAGTGAATTCTGTTCCAAGGTCGGGTGCGCTTTGCCTGGCTATGCTCTTCCCCACCCCTCAAAATGAAGAGCACTTAGCCTCGGCTGTGACTGCCAAGCGACTGTACCTCAGCAGTTTCTATTGTAATCCCTGAGGGCTGGGGCCTGAGGGCGGCCGCGGGGAAAGGCCTCCGGCTCACCGGGGACACCAAAGCTGACGGAGCTTACCTGCTGACTCAGCTACCCCCATTCCAGGCAGGGAGGGCGCGCGGAGCAGCGTCGAGCTCCCTCTGCCCTCCCGCAGCCTCTCCATTTCCGGTCAGTTTCGCGCTCCACGCTTGGTAAAGACTCGGAGCAGGAGCAGGTTTTATTTAGGAGAAGGGAATGAGGGAGAGCCTCGAACAGCCCGGGTTCAGGCCCTAGGTCCTCCATCCCAACCCGGGTGGGGCGGGCCTGGGCCAGGGAGGGGTTCTCAAGAAACTTAGCCTTTGGCACCTTTCTTCTTGCTGGCAGCGTATGAGCAGCGCTCCCGCGGCTGGCGAATCGCCTGCCTGCCTCACACTCTGGGACCAGGATGACTTCCAGGGCCGTCCATGCCGGCTGCGGGGGGAGGGGGGGGGAGGGGGGACCTGCTCGAACATCAAACATCAAGAAGCAGGGAGATCTGAGCAGGGCGCGCTCAGTCAGGCGGAAAACGGCGCTTGAGCGATCATTAGCTGCAAAGGGGCTGAGTTGGGAGGCACAGGGCTATGCGGGCCCAACTCCAGCCCCCAGCCCTCGGTTCCCCAGACTGTAAACCCCGAGAGAGACCCCCCCAACATGGGAAAATCCTTGACTTCCCAGAACCCCTCATTATCTGCAAGACAAATCTTGAGAATGTATCATGTGTGAACTGAAAGGATAAAGGAGAGAAAGGACACTGTGCCTTCATGGGGCCAGTCTGAACCCCAGAGGGGTCCCAAATATAATTATATCCTCTCCAAAGTTTTCCTCTGTAGAGAGTTAGCTGGTTTTGTGCCTCGTTTAACACCAGAAACAAATCCCCTCTGCTTTGTTCCACCTGGTCTCCTGGAGCAGAAGGCCCTGGGGAGAGTGAAAGCTTTGGGGGTGTTTGGGGTTTCTGACAGCCTGGAGGGCTCCTTTTGCAGGCCCCTAAATCCCTAAGGTAGGAGAGTGTGGCCAGGTGAGCCTCAAAACCTGGGAACATCTTACCAACCTGGGTCTCAAATGAAAGTGTGGGCCCCTCAGATCGGTTTGGGGTCTTCAGCCTCTAGAGCGGCTGAACTGTCATGTGACAGGTTCATTGGGGAAGGGCTTGTGGTGGAGAAAGAAAGTGACTCTTTTCAGTCAGTGCAAGCAAGGGGGAGGAGGAGAGAGGGAAGCTGGGGCAGATGTCCCTCAGTCCCCTTGTCCTTCTCCAGTTGGGTCACTTTTGAGTACCCCAATTTTCAGGGACAGTAGTTCACCTTAGAGAAGGGAACTATCCTCATTGGAGTGCGTGGAGTGGCAGCGGCAGCCACCACAGTGATCAGCTGCTATCCTTCTGGCCAGTGCTTTCACAGTGGGCATAATTCCTCCTGTCCCCACCCCCTTCCCTAGTTCCTAGCTCCATGCCCCGGCCCCATCATGGCTCCCCAGGAAGACCATCCAGCCACTGTGTCTGTGTGTGTGTGTGTGGGGTGTAAACACAACTGCTAAATGGATGGTAATGTCATTGTTTTCCAGAACCATAGGGGCTTCTGTGGGCATAAGACCAAGAGCTAAAATCAGCACCACGGAGAGCACCAGGACCTTACCAGTCCTGGACACCCACTAGTTCCTCATTCGTGTGAGTGCCTCTGTCATGGTATGGCACAGGGTGATTACTGTTGGTCCCATATATGGTGTGGAAATGGGGCTCAGAGGGGCAAATTGACTTTCTCCTCCCCCCAGGGTCACAACAGTTAATATGAAGATGAGACTAGACCTCAATCCAGGGATCAAGGCTGAGAAGACAACCAGTCTCTATGTGCATGTATGGGAAGAGGGGAAGGATCAGTAATGGATCAAATGCACTAGAAGGGAGGATCTCACCTCCTATTTTTCTGACTTTTGTACTACACTGATGAGGCCTGGGGCTGTAAGGCGGAAGGCAGAGAGCAGGTGCTGGCACAGCCCAGATTCCCTATTCCAGGAGGCCAAGGAGCCCTGCCAGGGAAAGAGACTGTGAAAATCAAGACCAAATCAACTCTGATGTTCTGACCTGTGGGTTCTGATCCTGCCACCCAGCACCATTTATCTGGCTTGTGCTCGGTAAGGAAGTGGAAAGTCGGTGGGACTCAGAAAAACCATCTTAATCAATGGACCATGTTAATCCCAGCACCTCTGGTTTTCCTCCTGCAAAACAGGACCAGGTTGCAAGAGGCCCACTAGCCTGACCTGGAGCGGCATCTGGGACAACTCTTCCCCACCCCCCAGTTTCATCACCTCAACCCAAAGCCATAAAAGGGACCATGCTGGGGACCCCTGAGCATCCCAGTTTCCCAGACTGCCTGGGCAGTTGGCAGAGTGAATTTTTAACTCTGGAAGTACTTAAAGAAGCTAATTGTCTGCACAGCTTATATTGGACAGTGGGAGGGGGCAGTGGGGCTGACAACACCTCTTTAGAGGGTTCACCCACCCACCTCCACATTCCTGTGCCTCAGAACCACAATGCCAGCCGTGTGATGCTATTTAAGGAGGACCACTTCCGGGCTGCAAGTCTGAGCTCCGTGATGACTGCCTACCCCTGTCCTCCATGGGCTGGACCAGCAAGGAGTGGGCTCCCTAATAGTCAGCTCTGGCGTGTGATTCCTGAGCAGAGGAAATGGAAAGAGCAGGGAGACACTGGGGACCAGGGAGGAGAGTAGGGAGAAGGTGATGGGCATGCCAAGAGTCATGGTGAGGAGAGATATTCCCCCGGGGAACCATGGAAGTGAGGTGGTGGGGGACGTGGAGGCAAGGGGAAGTGAGATGATGGAGACAGACTAGGAGGGAGACAGGGTGCAGGAAATGGGAGAAAATAAGTAAGGGGAGCAATATAGGGATAGAGAGGGAGGTTGTAAACATGATCGAGGAGGCAGTGGAAGGTGGGAGTAGGAAACAAGACTAGGGAGGTGATAGGAAGACCTGGAGCAATGGACAGGGCAGGAACAGATCCCAGAAGGGAAACCTGAAAAATGGCTTTGGAGTTGGGGGTTGGGGTGAGAAAGAGGACAGAAGCTAATGGAGGACATAGGTGAGGGTGGAGGCAGTTTACTGACCATTCCTGTGCCTTTGTTGGCTTGGTGGGTGGCCTATCAGTACCCAGGCTACCCAAGCTACCAGTATGCACTGGAGCGGGACTGGCACAGTAGGGAGTTCCGTACCTACAGTGAATTTGGCACACAGGCCCACACTGGTTGGCACTAAACCCCACAGCACAAGCACCTCCCCTGAAGAAGATAATAAATGTCTCCTGAACCCCGTCCCTCTTACGTTCTTGGTGGCTGGCTTTATGATCCCCTTCTTGAGTTTTCAGATGGTCCCTCCCTGCCAACTTGCCCCATCCCTCATGCTCTAGGACCTTACTGCAAAATATGAACTGGCTTAGGATGTATGCGGCTAGCCTCTGATGAGGTTAAGAAAAACAACTGTTGGTAAAACTCTTGGGGATCCTGCTCAATATACCAGTCCATTCATTACCTCGTCTCGGTAAAGGCCAGCAGCTCAGGATAGGGGTACCAAGGCCACCTTTGCCATCTTCTGATTGGAATGCACATAGCCCCATATGAGCCCTGGCTCATAGCTGACTTTCAGTACACACACACACACACACACACACACACACACACACACACACACACACCAGGCACCATCATGCAGGGCAGGATCTTTTTAATTCTTGCAGGAGCACGGTTGGGCTCCTCTCCCACCCCCAGGGCATTTCCAGTTTTTATCTTCACCCTGCCTCTTATCTAGCCCAGGGAAGCCTGTGCCTTTTCCCATCTTTATACAAATTCTGCCTTAGAGAGGAGGAAGGGTGTGGATGGAGGAGTCCCCACAGCCTCCCCAGGCCTTGTAAGGAGGAGACCCTCTCTCTCTCTGAGTCGAGCCCTCTAGTCTAGCCCATCTTTTGAATAATAAAAATTCCGTCCATGGTATTGAGCATCTTCACACCCCTCTTCTCAGCTTCATTCTTCCTCCCTCCCAACTATTCAAAGGACTGATGAGGTGAAGCGACCACCCTCCAGCCACTGGCCACAGTGCACTGGTTGCTAGGGTGGCAGGAGCCCACAGCTCCGGCAGGCACGAGGGTGGTTGCAGGCATCAGGGCCCCTGGCACCATGTCATTCCTCTCCAGTTACCTCTGTGGCTCAGTTGATGATGCCCCCAATCCTGCTTAGACAGGGTTTCCTTGGGACTCCCCTCATCTTCCCCCTTAGGGATACTTATATCTACAAGCCCTATTGGATCTATTGATGGGAAAGGGAGGCCCCATCATTGCCCCCAGCAGGCGGGGCAATGCTGAACAGTCAGGCATGGAGCTGGGCACTCCCCAGGGCCCAACTGTGCAAAATCAGGCGCCTGCTCCCCTGAGAAAGTCCCTGGCCCAAAAGTCAGAACTCCTGAGTATCTCTATTCTCTTGCCTACGAATTGGGGCGACTGATCCTTCCTTATCCTTCCCACAAGGTTCTTGTGAGGCTTCATTGAGAACCTCCTAAACATGCTTGTGATGTTATGGAAAAGCATTGCGTCAGTCAGTGCAGGGTCCTCCTTTCCTACCCCATGATGTCAGATTTGCACAGGAGACAAAGGAATGGAGCTCCAGCTGGGGTATGAATTCTGCTCATACCTGGCTGGGTTCTAAGGTTTATAGTCCCTGTTCCATTTGCCTTCCTAACACCTTCCACATGTCATCCATTTCACCAAAGAAGAAATTGGGGTTTTGAGAGGAAGAAGCCCTGATGGGGTCATTCAATTTGTGCTAAAGCCGCACTTAAACACAAAGTTCTTGACTCCAAATCAGAATTGGAAGCTGAACTGAGCTAAAACTAGAAGTCTCAGATCTTAGCAGAACCCCAAACCTTATGGGCTCCTGGACTTCCTGGTTGACCACGGACTCATAATTGTCCCGTGGGTAATAGGAACAGCAGCTACATGTACAGAGGTTTGTCTGAAGGCCCAGCATAGGTCCTATAAGCCTCATCATTCTATATGGTGTGTAAGACCATTTTACAGATGAAGAGATGAACCTCTCATCTTTGCTCCCACATCTGCATCCTGAATCCCCCATCCCTGTCCCTTCAGTATTCTCGGGGTTCTTGGGGTCCCCTATTCCCCCTAGATTCTGCCCTCTTCCTTGAGTCCTTCAGATCTTTGTGCCCCACCCCAGCAAGGAGGAAGGAACACTCAGTTACAGAAGCGAGAAACACACAGGGGACCCTGCAGGAGCCCCATAGTCAGATTCTCTCAGTCAGGGACCCCAGGAGCAGGGATCGTGCAGAGATCGAGCTCACTCCAGCCCATGTGCCCAGGAGTCCCAGACCTCCACACCCCGGCTCGAGCAATGAGAAAGGTTTTTAATGCCTGGTTCTGACTGTAGTTACTGGGTGCTGTATGGTTACAGAAGGTGGGTTCTTGACCCAGACCCTCATCTTCAGTTTGCTTTCTTCATTAGCTGGCGTCTTCAGAGCCAGAAAACCCCAAGAGTACCCAGAGCTCTAAGCCACCCAGGAAACTGCATCCATTTTGCTAATAAGACAGTCAGTGTCTTGGCAGGAGTTAGGAAAAGGTGCCCCTTTCTTGGAATGGATCTCAGCCTCCCTTCCCCCTGAGCTGGGGAGTAGTGCAGAACACAATCCCGTTTTTTTTTTTTTTTAAGTCCTCTACTCCTGCTAGAGCTCCATGCCAACAACAACCTGGGCTGGGGTTAACCAGGGTGGGAGGGGTTGTGAGGTGGCTGGCAGGCTGGACAGGGAAGGGGGGCCGGAGCTAGCCCTGGGCAAGACTACAAATTGGTGCGGATGGAATGAATGAGAAAAGGAAAAGGGAGAGAGAAGACAGGAGAGGATATGGGAGCAGGAGAAGAGGAAGCAATCTAGGGAGAGGAGGGGGCGACCCCTTAGAAGTTGCTGTGGGAGGTGCCCCAGTACTGCCCCAGAGGCCTGGGATCCAGGGAAAGGCAGAAACCTGGAGAAATCAAGGGAGACAAGGAAGGAGATCGGGTCTCCAGGGAGGAGCAAAGAGTGGGAGAGGAGGAAGGGGG
>PVIJ01000848.1:0-31758 GCA_004024925.1 Scalopus aquaticus
GCCACCGGGGAGGCCCAAAAAACAAAACTTCTCATGATCAGTCTCTACTCACTGCACTTGCCAGAGTATTTCACGCTTTCCATTCTCTCTGTGAAACCCTGGGACAGGGTCCAAAGTAAGGTGAGTGCTGCTCAGCAGCTGGGCTCTCTGTGCACAGGATGCCTCGATGCCTTTGCCTCCAAAGAGCTGCCGGGTGTGTCCCTGCTCATTTAAAACAGCATGAAGGGCCTGTTGTTTCTGTAGAAAGCAAACTGGAAATACTCAACAAAAATAATAGCTAAATTTACAAAAGAAGTGCTGTCCAATGAGATGTGGAGGGTATCTGGGAGTGACTGGACAGAAGTTACAAAAAATATGTAAGATTCTGAACCCGGATAATTTCACAAGTTTGTTTGAGGAATCACTTGAGTGAAACTGGAGACTAGAAACAAAGAATTGAGGGCAAGGTTTAGGCAAGAAAGAACACAGAACCCAACAAGCTGACCCAAACTCAAAGAAAATGCCTTGGCCCTGCATCAAAGGCTTGGCAAATGGATGTACATTTACATGTCTTAAGCTAAAATCAAATATTTCAATGTTTATCTGACTTATTTGAATAACCAGCCAACTATTCCCTTTAACTGTGGGGCATTAAAGGGCTTCCCCTCTGGCTGTCCCGCCCCACAACACCCCAGCTTCCTTCCATTCATAACTTTATCGGATTGTCATCAATCTCCTCATAAGAGAAAAATGTTGACAAAGGCAGGCACAAACCTAGAACTCTCTGTGCCAACAAGTCTACTGCCTGGTTGATGTCTTAATATGGAAGAAGGGACTTGACCAGGAGTGTGGCTCTGTGGGGCAGCTGGGATTTGGTGGGGAGGGGCCCAGACCACAGAAGATAATCACGTCTCCAGGTGAACAGAGCTTGGTGTTGGCAATATGAGGGGAAAGAAACAGGTAAAAATGCGACTTTACTAAGGGGTCATCAACAAGATTGGGTGAGAGGTCAAAGGCCAATAAGGCTCCCAGGTATCGATCACTGGCATAAAAAGACCACAGAGGAAGTACATTTTGGCTGATAGATGAGACTGCAAATGTTCGAAGTTTGAGTGTTTAAGGAAGACTCAATGGATAATTTGGAACCATTTGCACTTCAACTCTACAGATGAATACAGAGGGTTCAGTGGAAGGGAGGGCACACTTCAAATGTACCCACAGTTCAAGAGTTGGATGAGGGCAAGTTAAGGAAGGAGACAGACAAGGTCTGAACAGAGATGTAGGGAGGAGCCATGGTCATGAAGCCCTGGGCGAAGGGAGTTTCAAAGGCAGCTAAAGACATGGAAACAACCCAGATGCCCAAAGGCAGATGACTGGATCGAGAAGATGTGGTACATATACACATTGGAATACTATTCAGCAATCAAAAAAGATAAACTCATGCCATTTGCAGCAACATGGATGGAGATAGCAGGGATCACGCTCAGTGAAATAAGCCAGAAGGAAAGAGAAAAATATCGAATGGTTTCACTTATAGGAGGAATATAGGGGAACCAAACAAGAGATCAGGAGGAGAAAATAATCACAACAAAACTAGCAGGAAACCAGAAATGAGAGACATTCAGCGAGGGAGGGGGAGAAGAAGGGTTCAAAACGGGAGTGAAAAGAGCACCAGGGACTATGGTGACAGTTCATAGGTGAATCGGTATAAATAAAATATATATATATTTTTCAAAAATACTCAAAAAAGGCAGAGGAAGTACATGTGGCCAAATGTTTCAAAGGGGTCAAGCAGGGTCCTGGACTTGGTTCTCATGCTCATTAGTTACCTGAGTTTAAAAGTTTCAATGGTGTGATGAAGACTGTGAGAAAAGGAAACCAGAGGCATCTAGAAATCATGGCTGCCTGGGGGGCCACTCCTTCAGTGTCCAGAAGCAGCTGGTAGGGGAGTGAAGCAAAGGGGATGGTATTCAAAGAGAAAGAGACACTGCTTATCCCCAAAGCCATCAATACAGGGGGAGGGAAAGGCAAGCTCATCAGTCCATCTCATTATGCAAGACACTTTCTTAAGAGGCCCAGGAACAAACCCAAAGTTCAGGAGGAATTGTTTCCAAAGCTCAGGCAGCAGCCAGACAGGAGGAGACGAAGCACAAGCCACCGCAGATCCCTCCCTGGCAGCTGTAACCCCCTGGCAGATGACCCATCACCCTCAAGCAGGGTCTGCTCCTGCAGCATGGTGAAGGGTCTGCAGAGGAGGTGCTCCCATTGTGACCTTAGTTTGGGACTGCAAAGGGAGTTCTGGGAGCCACTTACCAATGATTTACTGCTATTTTCCCATTTCAGACCCTGCTTTCAGCAGTGGGTCTCCTCTTCAAGGTCCCAGGTTGGTACATGTGGGGTAGGAGGAGGACAAGTAAGGCAGCTATTAAGACCACAGGAGCCACCAAGAATCTCCCAAGATGTGGAATTTCCTTTCAGCTGGGCACAGTGAAGGCCTCCCTCAGTACATGGTAAACGTTCCATGTATCCCAAAAAACGGTTTAAAGCAAAACAGGAGGGAGGGTAGAGCAAAAGAACACACAGAATACACAGTGTTGATTAGGAGAGCTTATACACCATCTGGGAATGGAACACAGAAGCTGAGTAACAATGATAAAACCTATTACGGAAAACATCTTCCTTGGGATGACCTTCACACTCCCGACATGGAGCCAGGGATCCATACACCTCCACAAATACCGGTGGCCAAGAGATGAAGATTGGGCCTCAGTCCTGCTACACTCGAGGGATTCTTCACTCTAGCTATGGTGGGTTGAGGTCTGGGATACCTCTAAGATCAGAGGTTGGTTTATAGAACATTTCTTCTACCTTAAATCTCCTTCAATGACCTCTCCATCATCTTTCCAACAGTTGAAGTTCATCTCCCCTGCCATTCCCCACTTTGTTTCTAACAGATAGTTACATGGTATGATTGTTGTTATTGTTGTTCATTATTATTACTATTATTATGATAACACCTTAAAATAATTACATAGCACCTTAAAAAATCTTTGTCTTAGCTCATTTGGTCTGGGCTTTATTATCTCTATTTTGCAGATGAGGACACTGAGGTTTAAGATGGTGAAGCAACTCACTCAACGGGCTAAAATGAGTTGAGGGTACAAGGCTGAATCAGAAACCAAGTCTTCTGACTCCCAGCCCAGGGCTCCACCTCCGATATCCTGTTTCCTCTGGATGCCCTCCCTCTCACCTCTGCTGCATCTGAACTCAACTCCTCCTGGGTCCGCTCCTCAAACAACATGTAGCCCCAAAACTTGTCCCTCTTCCTGGCCAAAACCTACATCATTCTTCCATTTCTTTTCTTTACTTTCTTTATCTTTCCATTTCCAACTAGAGGGCTGTGGCTGGTAAGCCCACATTTTGAACACACGGAATCTCCAGGTACTATCAGTTCTTTCCTGTGTCACTTCCTTTGTTAATTCCAAGACATCCAAAACAGGAAATAAAATGCACATGGCCAGTCCTATGTTTGCCCCCCCAACTGTCTGACCATTACCTGCAGAACAGGGCAAGGCACATTTCCAGGAAAGAGAGAGGGAAAAGAGCAGTGCCACCAAGCTTTCAGCTTCAAAAATGCATTCCCTCCGACTTCTGCACAACATGAGCAATCACTAAGACCCACACTTGTGGCCCCAAATTGCGATCCTCTACATCGCCATTATCGAGGAAAATGAGGATGGGCCAGCTGGATGTCCCAGCATAAGTTCAGGGGAGTCGCCCAGCAAGAAAGCACTTATGACACCATGGAGCGAGAGCCAGGACAGCTGAGTCCTAGTTCAGGGATGCCCCGCCTGGGGTGATGGCAGGTGGCTGAAAAGTCACACAGAGATGAAAATAATAACTGATTGGGCCTCCCCGGTGGCGCAGCGGTTAGGCGCTGCGCTGTGGAGCAGTCGGCAGCGGCGACGCGAGTTCGACGCCCAGCCGGGGAGAATCCCACATGGTGCGGCAGACCTCTCCTGCCTCGCCCGCTGCTCCCCTCAGCAGTGTATTTCTGATCTGCCTGTTCTCCTACCCGCTCTGTCTCTGGTGAGCCCTCTCGCCGCCCCACGCCTCTGGCCTGTACCCCAGCTTGTATGTATAAATAAAGAAAAAATAAATCTTTAAAAAAAAAAAAAGAAAGAAAATAATAACTGATTGCCAAGGTACCCCCCAAAAATCACCTACATCACAAATAACGGCACAAAATGCCATGGTTCTGTGGATTCATTTTGGACTTTAGTTATCAGGTATGTTCAAGAGTGAGAAACTGTAAAGGACTCCAACATAAGGGACTGAAAGGAACAGTGTCCAGCATTCATACTGTTAAGCATTTAAGGACTTTGCAGCGGTGGCTTGTGCACAAATGTGCAGGACAGGAAGCACAGAGGACCAGGCACACTAATATGGGGGCTCCTTTACAGCAGCAGAGATGTCGACTGCTTTGCAGATTACAGGATACTGTGGCGTCATGCATCTTCCAAATAGTGCCTATGAGTGAGGCCAGCTGAGTCATCCTGGGGACCCAATTAATCTCTTTGACCAGCAGTTTCTAAAGTACCTCAAGGGGTCCTCGGGTTTCATAGCACCACCTCAAGGGCTGCTCTGGAGCTGAGAGGTGACCAGTCCAAGGGGTCTCCCAAACTTCAACACAGGCAACTCTGCTTTCTTCTGCTCTGTAACTGGTTCCATGTAGGCTTTTGTCAACCAAAAGAGCTTGCCAACCACTGACCAGCTCTAAGGCGTGTGTTACCCCCTAGGGAAGCATGCTCTCCCCTGATTTCTGTCCTGCCTCCTGTCCGCAGCACTGGGACTGATGGGATCACCTGTACAGGTGGTCACAAGCTGAAGCAAGGTCACTCACAGGACTAATCTAAGGCACAGGGGAGAAACCCTGAGGGGCTGAGGGTTCCTCCCAAAGTAACGGAAGAAACGACAATGAGCTAGACAATGCAATCATTCCATCACCTACCAAAGGCAACTCATCCTGATAACCAGATAGGACTCTTAGAGACCTCTAATTTATAACTGGAAAAGAAGCAACAGAGAACTTGCCCAAGGTCACACCATCACTAGTAGTGGGGCTGAGAGTCAAACTCAGGTAGCCCAGCTCCAAGGTCCATACTCTTAACCACTGTGCTACATACACAGCCTGCCTTGTGAAGGAACACTTGAAACACCACCAGCTGCACCTGACTACAACACGGTGAGGGTGACTTTAACCAGCCAGAACAATTCCTTTGTGTAAGCCCCTTGGGTGTTGGGAAGGTGGGGTGAGGACTGCTCATTTATTCCAACAATGCCACACTGCCCAGAACATTCTGGGACTTGACTTAGGGGGCTGCTGTCAGGGAATATCTGGAGAGGACTGTTACACCCAGCCCCAATCCTTGGGTGTCACATCTGGTGAACAGGCTTAGGGACCAAGCTTGGGTGATCTTGTTGTTGGAGAAAAACTAACTATGACAGCAAAGTCCCAAAACTAGCTCTCTCCCACGGGCCTGGGAAGTCAGCCAGTGGAAGGAGTGCTGCTCCTCCCAAGGTGGCTACTAAAGTGGACAGGACATTCATCTGGACCTGTCACCTTGGGTCTGGTTGGTGAAAAACAAAAAAGTCAGCTTCATCCCTTACAGTCACACCTCTGAAGCCAACAAATCATGAACTTGGAGTTGTTTTTCCAGTGGTGGAGATGAATTTCCACTGATTTGCACACTCACTCACCCCCTCCATGGCTCTGCCTTGTGAGGAATGACACACATTTTCGAGAAGGCTGGCCAGGTGAAGAGTTCAGCCCAAGGCCGCGCGCAGAGAGACGCTCTGACCCTTGATGAGAGTGAGTCATGGCACCAAGCTCCAACCACAGCGAGCTGGCCACATCCCATCCCTAATCCCTCTGAAAAATGCAATTGCTGAACTTACACACCGCCACACTCGCTAACCTGTTTCCTTCCTGCGCTTGTTGGCGCAAGCGGTCAAAGCCACTGCTTTCTCCCTGATGCTCCCTTCATTCCCTCAATGGTGCTCTCTGGCTCTCAGGTCAGCACATCAATACCCCAAAGTCTTCACTCAACATATGCACAATTTCTGGGTCTCCTGGGATGCTCCCTATCTCCTAAAAAAGGGCTCCAGGTGCTGGGATTGGCCAGGCTCTATTTCCAAATGGTTTCCTGTTTCCCTTGCAAAAAGGTGGAAAATGGTGGAACCAGCCCAGAAGACATGCAGAGATGGGCAGCTGAACCTACCATGCCAAGGAGAATCAAGAATTCAACAGGCAGCCTTGCCCAAGAGAAATCAATAGCCACCGTGACAGTACGCACTTTCCAAGCACCTAATACATGTCAGGCTGGACTGCTGCTCTATGTTCACAGAAGACACAACCAGAATTAACAGGTGCAACTCCCAGAATCTCTGAGAACTGACCCTGGGAGAAAGTGAACACCCAGGCCTGAAGGGGATGAAGCAGAAGCTGAGTGTTCTTTCTTGGGTTAAGCGTAAGGGGGGGCTCCTGCACTGGGTGGGGAATCAGATGCTAGATAATCTGAGAGTCCTCATAACTCCTAAAATGTCATGTGTCCGTGGAAATCTGATGTAAAGAAAGAGACACATAGGGTTCCCCAGAAGACTACAGACCTAGTGCCTTCTTTGGGAAGACTTGAGATTTCCATCCCAGGCTATTCCGGTGGGAAAGCTGCCCTGACCTGATGAACTTCCAGGGCAGGAGGTGATGGAGAACTCTCCCAGGGACTTGCTTTAGGAGTTCAATTTCTTCCCAGATGACTCACTTTCAGGTTGGCTCTCTGAACGACCCCGGACCCCGCGTGCACCTTGCCCCCTCCCCGCCAGTCCCCTCTCTGATGCCTCCTTCCCACCCCCATGCCCTGCAGGTGTTTGGGGCTTAGTTGGGAGACCCAACTATTCCGCCACTGTTTGCAAAGACTGCGGCCTCCTCCGCAGCCCGGCCTCCACCATGCAAAGGGAAGCGCGGCTGCCAGCCTGCTTTCAATATCCGCTCGTCCCTCACTGGCCTACCAGCCAGACAGTTCCCCCACCCCTTTCCCTTTGAAGAAAAGTGATTTAATTTCATGAGACTTTGGGGTAATCATGTTATGATCTTCAACATTAACCAGAACCAACTCCCTGCTACAGGAGGGTGGGGAAGGAAAGGAGAAGAAAAAAGTAAACAGTCCCGTTCGGGATTGCCAGAAATGAGAGGAAAAAGAAAATCACAGCAGCTGCTTTGCTGGTTCCCCTGATGAGGACGAGCCTCTGCCAGAAACGGGGCCTCTGTGCCAAGGTTTCTGGAAACAAGGAAGTTGGGCTTGGCAGGGCCTCCGTTTCTACAGGTTAATCAGCTCGATTCTGGGGGGAAGATATTGGTTTTCATTCCTTAGTCTACCTCTTATTCCCACCCCACCCCCACCTCCCACTCACTTCCCATGGCACTCTGCACCCCCACCCCCCAGCTAAGACGGCCCAACAGACACCCTGCTCAGCCGAGCCCAGGGACCTCCCTGCCTCCTCTCTGAGGCTGGGGAGCAGAGCTTCTTTGGAGGCCAGGTCAAGCAGCCACTTCAGATTTCCCTGAAGGGCTTCACCTCCACAGCCCTGCCCACCTCTCAAAGCTTTTCGGGCAACAGAGGGAGGTCGGATGAGAAGACCAGGTTGAGAGAAGCCAAGAATAAGTCAGGAGGGGGCCTTAGAGAAAGAAAAGGAATAATTCAGGACACAGCCCCAGAATAGTGCATCTAAGGGTTAGCTGGAGCCAGTGAGGAATTCTCATGAACAATGGTCCCTCTTGGCAGACAGTCCAAGGGTGTGGTGCTAGCTTGAAAAAACAGCAAATAACCTAGACTCCAGGGCCACCAGCGAGGGGGCTGGTGTAAAGCTGGAAAGCTGGGGTGAGGGACCTCAAGCAGACACCCAGGAAACAACAGGTCACACGGGGAAGAAGCTTCCCTTGGGGATACGGCCCAAGAGACCTCTTGGCAGACCTCAGCTCTATGAAGGGCAGACACTTCCCTTTCTGGCTTCCCTTCCATCACCAGGGTTGTCTGTCTACTCAGACCCTCCCTCCCCAAATGCCTAGCGAGGCCCTTCCAGCCATGATGCTGAGACAACAGCCTCTACCAGGGAGCGTGACACGCAGGGACCACCATGCCACATGAGGCAACGTCTCACCCCCCACCACATGGTCTCCCCTGGCAGCAATTCAGTATTCAAGCTGGGACTCAGAGAGTCTTAGGAATTCTGGAGGGAAACAAGACCCTGGACCTGACTTTGGAGACATATGTTTGCAGTTTAAGTCCCTTTCTAGGGTGTAGGGAAAATAATACAGGTGAAATCAGCCCCCACCACCTCGCTGCTCCTGGGCCCCCATTCCAGGTTGTATGTAGACAAGCATGCATGTGGGGTCTCCCTCTGCGCAGGCTGGGCAGGTGGGCACCCTGTAGCTGAAACTGTGAGACCTGCTCCAGAGTCAGGTCCCAGCCAAGCCCTTTGGCCTTCAAGAGGCCTAACAGAGCTGGACATAGGAACTACAATCCATTTCAATACATTTTTGTCTTTGCAAACATGTTTTGGGGGATTTTGGTTTTATACTTCACATCTAAAGCTTAAGATAAAGTCAAATGGGGTAGAACAGAAAAACAACGTCTAGTTACTGAGAAAGTGAAGAGATATCATTATATTCAAAAAGTGGTCAAAACAGACCTAGAACAAGCCTTGGATCCTGTCCGGAGCTTAATGTGGCAGTTCCAGAGACCACCTTCTAAAGGTTTGAGAAAGACAAAAGAAAATCACTCTGTCCCAGGGTATCAAGGTTCAGTCAAACCAGGCTACATCAAAATTAGATCTGTGTCCCCTGAGAGCAGACTTCTTCAGGCAGCTGACGGAGGCAAAAAAGAGCTGGGTTCATGAGCCTGGCCGCCTTAGTGGTTTGTGGCTATTCTCTCAATACGGAAAGTTCCAAGAGGCTGGAGGAACTGAGGTCTGTGGGGAGCCGGGTAAGCTGGGGACCCCAGAGGAACTCTCGTGGCAGTCGCATGGGCAGGGAGATTTTGAAATTGAGTACCCAGAAGGTTTAGGAAGTCCTAATTGTGAGCCTAGCCCCCACAAGGTGATACATACAGTACATCTCTTGCAAGAGAGCTCCAAATCAGTGGCAGCTTAGATTAGTGGTAAAAGTGCTGAATGAGGAGGCTGAGATTCTGATTCCATCTTTCAAGCATTGTGGACTATCCCAAAGTTTTGGGGGTCAGGCTACTGGAGCCCTGCTTGCTCTGTGTCAACTTTATAGTCTCTTCACCTCCCTAAACAGTGAAGTGAGATTAGACAAAAGTAAAACAGCTTCCTTTCTGGCAGGGGGGTAACAACCACAAACGAAACTTTCTGAGTTGTCCTAACTAGTCCCATAAGCCAAATCCACCTAGAAGCTTCACTGCTAAGATTGAACACTTACTGTGAATCAAATACTGTGCCAAATCAACTACTGAACTGACTCCTTTACAACTCACAGTAATCACACAAGGGGGCATTATTATCACTTCCAACAGATAGGAGAACCTAAGACATCTGCCAAAGTCACAGAGCACATGACAGAAGTGGAATCTGAGTCTAGATTCCAGTCCAGAAATCCTGCCTCTTAGCCCCCTGGACTATGTGGCCAACTCACAGGGAGATATGAGCACAAGGTTGCCAGTGTGCACTGCCCAGGAACGCTCTTGGCCATGGGCCTAGGAAATAGCAAGACTGGTTCACCTTTTCCCCCAAAGGCTGCCCACTTGTATCTGGGTTACCCACCAAACTCTTCCCAGGAAGATGGCACATAAGTAGCTCATTTGGCCTGTGGCACGGCATGAGGATTTGATACACTCAGCAAGGAGGCAAAGGTGGAACCTATCAAGGCCACAAATAGGGCACCAAAACTGCAACCGTTTTTTTAGCATGCGTGTCAACCCCATTTTCTTCCTTGGGAGCAAGAGGAAGTCTCAGGCAACACTTCTGCTGGGGTTCTTCATATTCTCACTTCAAGTGGCCTTTGACCCTTCTGTCCCCAAGTCACAGTCAGTGAGGATAATTCTAGAAGCTGGGTTCCTGGCTGCGGAAGCGGCAGACCTCCACCGTGGAGACTATGGGAAGTTTGAGGGAGGATATGCCACTCTGAAGCCTCAAACACTTCATGAAAAGGAAATGACCTCCTGGGCTCCATTTAATTTTGTTTTTAACAAAGTGAAAGTGATTAATCCATAGTCAAACCAAAATAGTTTATATGCAGAGTTTGCTGAGGGCTTTTTAATTACGAAATATGAAAGAAAAAAAGTTCATTCTGCTTTAGAATAACAAAAAGCCAATAAAATGAAAATTAAACTGATCTTTAAAGAAGACCAGAAAGAAATGTCCCTAAAATTTAATTTCCACTAAGTTTTTTAAATTCCCATAACTATAAACTAGTTCAATAGACCTTTAAAATGTTTTAATAGGAAAATTCCTGGGAGGGGAAGTGAGATCTTGGTGTAGAAGAGGTTCAAATTTAACAGTTGAGAAAAATGTCTTAGCAGCTCACAATCCCCACAGGATTGTGAAATTCATCAACAAGGGCTTCTTGGTGCCTGGTCTTCACAAACAGTAGAAAAAGCCAGGCTGAGAAGCCAGGGGCTATTCGCAAGGATAGGAAAATTCAGCGTCCTACTTTGAAAAGCAGACAAGTTTATTCCTAAACTCATGGAGGAGTGGGTGCGTGTCCAGAATGGAGGGCATCAGCCAAGAAGAGCGTAAGGGGTCAGCTTATATTGCTGCCATGTGATTTGGAAACCAGCCACACCCCCTCATGCATCTCAGAGACCCTGCTGAAACCCTGAGGTTGATATACTGTTCCCTCCCAAGGGTCTAAAGTGAGAAAAAGCCTATTAAAAAAAAAATTAAAAAAAAAACTCAACTAGGAAACATAACTCTATTCACACCACGGAGGTACTTCCATAAGCTCATCAATCCCTTTTTAGCCTGGCCGCTGATTCATTTATCCAGCCAATAAACCTTTATTAAGTGTCTGCAACGAGACACTAAGGCTCTGTGCATTCTATGGAGGCAAAAGCTCTGTGTGGGTTTGCACCAGAGGGTCCAGCAGCTGGGCAGGAAGCTTCCTGGCTGAGGGGTGATAGACTTGGTACTAATCCCCCAAGACCAGAGCACACCTCACCTGGCGTGAGGCTAGACAGACAGAGATGCCTAGAAGAACTAGAGACCCAGCCCAAGGGTCCTTGAGCAGCGCAAAGCTAACAGGACATGGGAGGGAACTACAATGGTTAGAAATATGAGAGTTTGGAACAGACTGAAAAGGGCCTCAAATTCCAGGCAAAGGGTTTTGATCTTGATTCTGTACAAGACCGAGAAGGGCCTCCCTGTTGGTGCAAGGGGTTAAATTTCAGCACTATGAAGCTATCCGCAGGCACTGCAGCACGAGTTCGATCCCCGGCCAGGGAGCTTCCCACATGCTGCAGCAGACCCTTCCTGCCTCACTCACTGCTCCCCTCAGCAGTGTACTTCAGTCACTCTGCTGTTCTGCTCCCCACTCTGGTGAATCCTCTCACTCCTACACCTCTGGCCTACACCCCAGTTCTTGTATGCATAAATAAACAAATCTTTTTTTTTAAAAAAAAAAAAAAAAAAGATGGAGAATCAGAGACACAGACGACCACTGAGATGGCAGTGTGCCAATGGTCAGGGAGTGTGTGAATGAATGCAGCTAAAGCGTGGCTAAATAAAACGTAACTTATTCCACAACATGGGTTTATGGTCATGAAAACTCTTATTCTATCATAGCAGGAGGTTCAAAGAAACTACGACTGAAAACTCTGATACTTTCCTAAGGCTCATTCTAAATCTCAGAGCACATATTCCATCCTGATGCTCCAATTCCACACTCTATGGACAGTATATTCAACAACCTTTAGAGTTATTACTACGTCCGCATCCCTACCAGTGGTGCCACTTTCATAACTATTTATTTGCATAATCCATAGGTTTGAGTCTACCATTCTGGGTACCTGCTATTGAATTTCCTCTGCTTGATCCAGTAGAATCCAACCAGTACAAGTCCGTTGTGCCGTAACACAACTAGTGATTTTCTTAATCAGACAATAATATGTAGTATTACATTTTATCAATTTCTTCTCATACAGATATCCATATTGCAGTTCCACTGCATGCCACTACATGTATACATTATACATCTATTTTACACCTTTCTTTCATACAGATGAGTATATATAACCTCAGGCTAAAGGCGGATAGTCCAGCAGAGAAGCTAGGATTAGCAAAATGATAAATGAGGTTTTTGTGCACTTATGGTCAACTCTGTTCATTATAACAATTGTTTAAATTAACTTTTCCTGTGTTTCCTGGTAAGGGGTACAGTGTTTAAATTTTCACATTCTTCCCTTTCACATTCTTCACAGCCCACACTTTAGCCAAGGAGCCCACCACAGGGTCCTCTCATGGCCAGTCACCCCTTCCTGCCTTCCTCCAGTGAGCATCGAGCCCACACGCCACCCCCGAGACCGGTCCTGGAGCCGGGCACAGGGATCCAAAGCAGGCCCGGTCCTTTCGGTCTCAGGTCAGGACACAGGCATTTAGGGAGTGAACAAAGATGCAGATAAGGTAACTTCCAAGGGTGAAAACCAGCGATGTGGATGATACAAGAGTGTATGGTCACTGCTTAGGACGGTGGCCAGGGAAAACCTCTGTGAGCAAGACACTTGTGCTGAAACCTGAGGAATGAGAACATTTCAGCTTAAAGAAAAAAAGGAAGGGGGGCCTCCCTGGTGGCGCAATGGGCTGAGCGCAACACTGTGAAGTTGTCCAGAGCCACTGCAGCACGAGTTCAATACCCGGCCAGGGAGCTTCCCCCATGGTGCAGCAGGCCTCTCCTGTCTTGCCCGCTGTTCCCCTCAGCAGTGTATTTCAGTTGATCTGCCTGTTCTGCTCCCCACTCCGTCTCTGGTGAATCCTCTCACCGCCCCACACCTCTGGCCTACACCCCAGCTTGTATGCATGAATAAATAAATCTTTTTTTAAAGGGGGGGTGTAAAACAGAGGATTTGCATGTCATGATGTAAGCCAAGAGGAAAGATGAGACCAGCAACAGGGAAAATGCACACAACGGAGCAAAGAGAGAACTAATCGTGAGGTCAGCTGGGAGGAATAGCCAGTAGAGAGGGCAACACAGAAGATGGATGGATGGATGGATGGATGGATGGATGGATGGATGGATGGATGGACGGACGGACAGACGGACGCTCAGATCTATCTGCAGGCAAGACTGTAATCAGTAAATTAAATATAATTGTTAGCTCAACACACTCATTTTCCTCCCCACTGGCTTTAGATTTCTACAAACCTACAAGACAATACAACCCCCTTTCCGATTCCTCTAAGGACAGCACCTATAGAACTACCTGCTAGATCTTCAACAGTCAAATAAGGGAGCTGTAGGTTAGACTGCTGCTAAACACACAAGCTTGCCTCTTTCGTAGCAAGGTGTGGGAACTTTGGGTTACAGACTAAATCCTGCCTTTAAGCTCAGACCTTGGAGAAACACCATTTTGCTTTCATTGTGGCAAAAAAGACAACACTTTAAAGCTCATTCACATGGATGAAAATAAGTCTTCCCTTTAAAAAGAAAGGGGGCATTAAGTCTTCTCCGGGGGCAGGATTTCTCTGGGGGAAAAGGAAAATACAAGTTCAAGAAGCTGTGCTTTCAGATTTTAGATACGCATGTAGCAAATGGTGAAAATGTTTGCCACTACTCTATCTTTTTTTCTACCATAAAGGCAATGCTGGCAAATGGTGTTCGAAGTCTACTATGAGTTGACATTGTCACATCTACAGATACACAGGGTGTCAGGTATCCTCATCACATGGGGTATGAAATGTAATGCCTGAACGTAATTTTATGAGCTATTTTTCTGAGCTTTCTCTTGAAAAGCAGGGTGACTTCTTGGGTAGCAGCAATTTACCTTTCACACTTCTGTAATAATCAAGGTGCCTGATTGCCCTGAATAACATTCCAGGCTGTCAGAATATTTCATGGCTGTGAATTAGCATTTCAAAACCTTTTGAAACCCAGGGTGGGGAGGGCTTTTTCCCATAGCTGGCTGCAAAGAAGCAAGTGTTAAATGCACACCTGGAGAAGTCATCTTTCTGTAGAGGGATATTGGTTAGGGGCCTCAAAAAAAATGTGTCAAAAAGCTCGAGAAATATTCTGGCTCAATAATCTGTCAGAAATTTCCAAAAAGGATCTAAGTGCAGCTACTCTGTTTAATACTCATATAACTCATTAAAACATCCTGAAAAGGCAAGACTTTGGGCACAGAAACATTTTTCTAGATTGCTTTTCCATCACTGAAAGGGACATAAAATCTTTGCTTAGGCCACAGTCCCTAACCTGACATTGAGGAAACTTCACACTAAGAAAGTCTGTTGCTGTCAAAGCTGAACAATAATCTCAAAGATTTTTGGTTAGCAGCTTGAACATCCAGGCTTAAGGATATACTAAGATATGTGACTGAGGAACAAAACCGCACGATGTAATGGGTTATTGACCTCAGAGCTAGATTCATTGTTCACCCTTTGCACTATGTCATTGTTACAGGGTAACCCCATGGGGTGCCTGTCTGGGTTCTCACCCATGCGCTTATAAGAGACTTAAAAACTCAAATGCAGGCACACACAATAAAATTAATAAAAAGATTTATTTACAAAAAGGGAAAAGAAAAGATAAAGAAATAAATTGGTGAAAACGTCCTACCAGTTTCGCTGAGCTAGACTCGTCTACTCAGGAAAAAGTCTGGCCAGTCCACACCAGGGACCAAAAGCCCTCTCCAAGCCCCCAGGTCTGGTTTTTAAGTCTCAAAACCTCTCCTTAACTCCTCCCTCAGTCTTCAGTATCCTTTCTTCGGTGATGATGGCATTCTCCAGCCTGAGGTGGGGGTGGGGTCCTGGGACACTCCCCCTTCCTGAGGACCACCCTCTTGCACCATCAGGGTTGTCCCTACTAAAGTAAACGCTGGTCTTAGTTCCTGATAGCCTATCAGAGGTCTCCCAGGTATGGTCCCAAACCAGCAGCATCAGCACCACCTGGGAACTTGTTAGAAATGCAAATTCTGGAGCCCCATCCCACACCTGCTAAATCTCTGGGGAAAGCCCCAGAAATCTCTGACACCAAGAGACACTAATGTGAACAACTACTTGCCAATAAAGTCCCACTTTTCTTACCCTGGTTTCCATCTTGCCTGTGCCATCTCTGTTCCATCCCCTACTGCTCTCTACTGGAAGCCTGGGTCCTCACTAATGGACTGGCTTTCCCTGAAAATGCCAGCTCCACCTTTTCCCTTTGGGTTATCATCATTCATTGTACTCACCTGCCAACAATCTGCCACCTCCCTGGCCCCATTTTTTCGTGCTCCTGAACCCCTTTATTTTCGAGGCAAGGACCACATCCTCCCCTACCTCTTCTACCATGTCTTCAGCTCAATTGGCTGGACCACAGGGTCCCACCACTATAACACAACTTGGAGATCTTTTGCCAGAGTGAAGCAAACAACCTAAGGTGACCCCATTAAGGTAATTATGGCAGAAAAACAAGTTGTAATTTTCTCAATTTTATGCTTTTTAAATTACATCTTTCTCCTAAAGCTTTGTTGCCTGTTCCTTGTTATCCCACGTGAGTGTCAGCTAACTGTAGCCAACGAAACAGCTGAATGACCTCGTGTCTGCAAGGAGCGCGGCTTCCCAGGGCTGTCTGCCGCACTTATCCCAAAGCCTGGTGCTGTTCATCAAGCAGATAATGTAGCTTGTTATAAAATATACTTTCGTCCTTATATATCCTACCCTAATCATAATGGCGAGGACGTGTGCATAAATATGCACACACACCATTACACATGCACCCCGAGTGCAGAAGCCCAGTTTTATGACCAATACCATTCTTGCCACCCAGCCACTCCCCTCAGGGTCCTGCTAGTTTGGACTTGCCCTCAGGGGTCTCCTCATCTGCATGAATCCTTTTTCTCAGTTGAGGTGAAATTCACATAAAATAAAATTAACCACTTACAGTGTAGGGCTGAATGACAATTAGAACATATACACTGTTGTACAACCATCACCTCTAATTCCAAAACATTTAATCACCCCCAAAGGACTAAGAACTGATCATGAAGTAGGCAGTACTCATTTCCCCCTCCCTCTCAAAAACCAATCTGATTTCTGTCTCTGTGCGTTTACCTACTCTGAATACTTCACATAAATGGAATCACACAATTTGTGACCTATCATGTTTGGCTTCTTTCATCAGAACTTCATTCTTTGCCTGAATAATATTCTATTGTATGACTATACCAGATTAAGTTTATCCATCCATCCATGTCATGCCAGCCTACTGTGCCAGCCTGGCACCAGCGCAGGTTCCCTATGATTCATGCAGATGGGCAAAAACAAGTCCTGGAGCCCTCAGTGGCTTTTAGGCTTTTTTTTTTAAGATTTATTTATTTATGCATACAAGCTGGGGTACAGACCAGAGGGGTGGGGTGGTGAGAGGGTCCCCCAGAGACAGAGTGAGGAGTAGAACAGGCAGATCGATGGAAACACACTGCTGAGGGGAGCTGCTGGTGAGGCAGTAGAGGTCTGCGGCACCATGTGGGGAATCTCCCGGGTCAGGCGTTGAGCTCACACCACTGCTGCCGACAGCTCCACAGCAAAACACCTAACCGCTTTGCCACCAGGGAGGCCCCTAGGCTTTTTAATTACATCTTTATTGTGAGACAGCCAGGTGCAGGACAGGTAGGGTGGCCGGTGGGGGGGGGGGGCGAAGGGGGGGCCAGGAGGCTAGCAGGCCTCCTAGCTCCTGGCAAATCTTTACCTTCTCTGGGCTCTCTCTGGTGTCATCTCAAGGTCTTGCTGCAGTGGCTTCTGCCATGTGCTCTCACCACTGCTGCCGCGCTCCTCTCCTTTTGAGCTCTCCTTGCCCCTTTAAGCTCCTGTGACGCCACCCTTATATAGTTTCTCTCCAGGCCCAGGTGTGCCTGCCTGCTCATGCATGCGCACTCCACCACGAGGCACACATGCAAGACAAGTGCAAATCTAAAGGCAGTAGGGCGGAAAAATCCTGATGTCTCTTTCATTTACCCTACAATCCACCAATGGACATTTGGGTTCTTTCCATAGTTTTAGCTATAGTGAATAATGAGCATGAGTGTACAAGATTCTGTTTGACTTGTTTTTCATTATTTTAGGTATAAAAAGGAGTGCAACTGTTTGACTTTTTGAGATACCTGCATAAGTTCCTCAATTAGTATCTGCTCCATTTTCCATCAGGGTTGTTTGTGGGGAGGAACTTGATGTTATACCCTCCTATTATACCCAGGCTCCAGGGCTGTGTCTGCCAAATATCAAGCAGGCATCACAATCAATGATAATACAGAAGGCTTACTGCCTGCCAGACATTTTGCAAAGTGCTTTACATGTATTAACTCAATACTATTACCATCAATTTTCAGATGAGTAAACTGATGCAGAGAAATTTTAAAACTTGGTAAAAGTCACATGGTCAGAAAATGGCAAAGCCATAAACAGACCCCAGGTAGTCTGACACCAAAATGCGGACTCTTAAACCACTAAACCATCATCTTCTCCTGTGTTCATTTTCCCTCGACTCCTTAAAAACAGACACTAAAGTGGGGGGGGGTCCTAAATCAGGTCCAACAAATAAAAGAATTCATGATAGAAAACACCCAGCCTCCCTAACCTCTGTTGCCATTTTTCATTCTTGTCATCAAGTTACTTTTTTTGAGAGCCTGCAATGGGTCAAATATCCCATATAGGCCCTAAACCTCACCCAAACCTGTAAAATAGGTATAATTATTCCAGACTAATGGATATAAAAAGTGAGTCTTACAACATAAGACACTAACTCTTAGAACTTGGCCACCTAGGGACTTTATAGGGCCAAAACATAGAGAGCTATGCACTTGTTCACATGCTACTTTTACCTAATGCAATGTCTGATGTCCATAAGGAAGGACATGATTCACTGAGAAAAAGCTAGGTTATGTCTGTGGTGCTCTCAGAAGGCAGGTAAGAACAAAATGGATTTCAGGAAGGTTGGTATTCGAAAGAATTAAGATGAAGTAAAAAATGTGGCACTCGAAAGAGCGATGTTTCAATTTCCAGAAAATTTTCCTAACTGGAACCTCTCCGACCTGATAGTAGCAGGTGTGAGCCTGCACGGTGGGTCAACCATGCCGCCTGCCACCTGATGACTTTACAAAGATGTTTTGTAAACTGCAATCAGCAGATGAATAGTAAAAACAAGGAAGAAAGAGCAGCCAAGTATCATGGAATGGAAAATACCAGAGAATAGATGAAAACAGGGAGATGAAGGTATGTTAAGTGGAATGAGAAGGGGTCACCAAGAAAGAGGTGGACAGGACACGCAACTATCCCTGGAAAACAAATCGGCAGGAAGGACAAAAACAAACAAGATAGTGAGAGTCCTGGGCAATCATTAGTAAACAGACTCGGGGGGTCATCATGGGGTCTGTATGCCATCAGCCCACCACTCATCAAATTGAGGATTAAAGTGATGAGATTATTTCAGCCAACATACCCAGTTGTCTGCTGTTTACATAGTAAATTCAGTGAGACCAAAAATAAAAGGCTGTAACTAATCCAAAAGGATATGTGCACTGCATGTTTATTGCAGCACTGTTTACAATAGCTATGGTATGGAAAAAACCCAGATGCCCAAAAATAGATGACTGGATCAAGAAGATGTGGTACATATACACAATGGAATACTATTCAGCATTCAAAAAAGACAAACACATGCAATTCGCAACAACATGGATGGAACTAGAAGGGATCATTATCAGTGAAATAAGCCACAAAGAAAGAGAAAAGTATCAAATGGTTTCACTTATACAGGAATATAGGGGAGCTAAATAAGAATGTGACAATCAGCAGGGGAGGAGGGGAGGGTAAGGGCTCAAGAAGGGGGAAGAGGGGAGCACGGGGGACTATGGTGATGGCTCCATGGGTGAACAGGTGGTGGGTAACCTATGGGGAACACACAATAATGTAAAAGATATGAATAACAAAAGTAAATAAATAAAATATATTAGAAAAAATAAAAAAATAAAAGGTTGTATAAGTGGGTCCTGGGCCCTTCCTCGCAAATTGTGTTCCCCGGAGACAGAAATTGCAAGTATAGCATGTATTTTATTATCAGAAAGTCAGTGATCTGAGAGAATGGGGGTATCGTACCTTAAAAGCCCATTCTGATATCTCATCTCAAGCTGGTCTCTCTCTAGTGAACTAAACACAGACAGTTAATCATAAGCGAATTTCCACCACAGCAGCCCATCGGTCATCTTGACCCAGGTACACCATGTTTTCCTGGGCCTGGGAAAACACCTTTGTTCTCCTGGTGGCAGTAATGTCCAATACTTTTTCAGGCATCACTGGGACAGAACTCTCAGTTCAAAACAAGAGTTTCAGTTCAAAGAACAGATTAGCCATCACATGGTGTTTGCATGTGGCCTATGCTATGTGTGTATGTGCACATTCTTATACTAGATATGGTGTCCTTCCCTTCCTCCCCAGCCCCTACAGGGGGTTGGGGGGCAAGGATGATGCACTCCAAACCTACCCCCCTTCATCAAGGCCTCCTTCACCAGAGCCACTCAGCTTTTACCAGTTTTCCCCACTGAGTTTCCACAGAAAGCAGGACAAGGACAAGAAGGCAACCCTACAGTATCACAGAAGGTCTCTGCTCGGTTGCTGAGCGGGAGAGCACCCAGCAAGCACCCAGCAAGCACACACAATGCGGCACTTCTCTTGACTATCTCACCAGCTACTCTCCAACCCTGATCCTGGATCGAGCCCAATCCTATCAGCTCTTCCTTCAAAAACCCAACTCCCATCTTCCCATCCTCTAGTCCCCTAACCCAGGCAAGTTTGCCACATCCTGGATACCAGACCCAGTCTCCAACGGGCTTCCTGCTGCCAGTCTCCCAGCAGCCTGGTCCACCCTCCAATGCTCACCAGCAGTGAGCAAGCTTGCCTGAAGTCACCAGTGACCCAGAGGGTCACTGATTATTGAATGAACGAATGAGTGAGAAAATGAAAAAGTGAATGAATAGTCTAAATAAATGTGTGCACAAATGACTAACTGTATGTATCAATGAATCAGTGAATGAGAAAATAGACAACTGAATGAAGGAACTGAGTGCAGGAGTGTGTGAATGAATGAGTGAGCGGTGGGATGAAGGTGGCAAAGCAGGTTTAAGTGTCTCAGGTCAGCCCCATCAAGCCGGCAGCCCTCCGCTCCACCAATTACTGCCCTGTGCCGAGCGAGAAAGAAACCCAGCAAACTCCAGTGCCGCTTCCCAGACCCACTCTGGCACACATTTCACCCAACCAAGACGCTGCCAAAAGGCATGTGCACTTTATTCTTCTTTTTCATAACGCAGATAAAACTTTCACGCTGTCCATTTAAAACACTATTGTTTGGTCCTCCCCTTAGGAAACTTCAAAACTAAAATTCCTTTCTCCCCTCATTTTGCCCCTTTGTTGCGACAGAAATGCTCCATTTAGCATTCCTAAAGGGCCATTAGCATCCCAAAGCTCTTGTTGTGCTGCCCGGCTGGAGGTTGTTCCCGACGGAAGGACTGTGAGAAGTGGCCGCAGGGCCAGGAGAGAAGCTGGGGCCGAAACACAGCCCCCGACACCCCCCTCCACGCCCCCCTCCTGGCTTCATCTCCCTCCTCGTTCGCCAAACCCAACTTGCCCTCTCACTTCAGATATTTAGCGTGTATTCTCATTCTCCGACTCTTGTTGCGAAGAATTTCTCTCGCTCCCCCTCTCTGCCTCATAACGGCACCTTTTGATAAATACTGCATGGGGGAAACTTTTTCATTCCAATGAAAGGCCTGGTCTACAAGGCAAGATGAATATCCCCATTATAGGACAAACGGGGGGGTTAATCCTTCCCTTGCCCCCCCCCCCTTACTTTGCTCTCCATCCAGTTCAAAGAGAAAGCGCCAGCCATTCCTGCGACGCAGGTGGGAAGAACCTGGGCAGGGGCGCCCGCACCAAGGGCTCTTATGCTGCTTCTGCTTCCCGCTGTCGACAGGCCTGAGTAAGTGATTTCTCCTGAAGTTAACGTTTTAGCTTGTCAGGGCCGTCACTCTGTGTGGCACATTGTTCTAGATAATCACCCTGCTGCTGAAATTAGCCTGTGAATCAGACAAAAACCCTCTGGAAACGCTAAGCCAGTTGCTAGGTTCTCTGGGAGAGGGAATCGTGTTTGCTGTCTGCCCCTTAGTTCCCTTTACACTAGATTCTCCTTCATGGCAGCCTCGCATTTCCAATACACAACCTAAAAAATCAGATGGCACCTGATGGAGATCCTGGTCAAAGCAAATGGTTGCCTGCCTAGCCTCTGGGAAAGGGGCCTCTGCAGCTTTCAAACATGATGGACCTGGGGGGGACCAAGGCATTCTTGGCAAGCGGGGTCCCACTCCAGACCTCATCGGCTCACCTGCCACCTCTCTCCATTCCCCTTGAAGAAAGGCAAGACACCTCCTTTTCACCCATGATGTGCTAGACCCATGAGTCATCTGCTTGCTGGTCATTTCATGTGGATGAATAGATTTCCTCAGGCAATGCTTTCTGAACAGGCCACCCAGGGGGCAAAAGACTGATGCTGATTCTGTATTTTAAATACTTCTCATTGACGCATTTGCCTGCTGTGTTTATTAAACACCTGCTATGTGCCAGCATTCTGTTAGGTTCTGAAGACACAAAGACAACAACCAGCAGACTGTCCCTGATGTCTGCTGGGCTGGGGGGTGGGGTACCCAGGGAATAAAGCATTTCAGAAAGTCTAACAGTTGATGCCCACATTTGATAGGGTGCAGGTCAGTGTGTTAGAAAGGCAGAAGTATGTGGTGACTTTCTTAATGATTAATTTGTCATAAAGTAACCATTAGTCCAGGTGTACAAAGAGCTTTTCCAAGCCCCACTGAGTCACACAGCAGCAACAAGAATGCCAATTCCTTTCAATATTCCCCAGGTACTGGAAGAAATGGGGCTGGTCTGGGGAGAAGGGTTGAGGACAAAGTGCAATAAAATTTTTCGGTCGCAGGCCCAGTTATAACTATTTTAGACTTTCAGGCCGTGGTGTCTCTGCTGCAACTATTCCACTCTGCTGTTGCACTGAAAGCAGCCACAGACAATACATAAACAAATGGGAGTGGCCGTGTTCCAGTAAGAGTTTATTTACAAAACAGGCAATAGGCAGAATTGGGCCCACAGGCTGGGGTTTGCCAATTACATGGTCCAGTTCAGCACTGAAAAAGAATCAACTCCAGGCCTGGTTCTTCATTAATTTAATGGATTAAGTTAATAATCCACATAATAACAGCAAACAAGGTTAAGTCACACATTTCCTGAAACCAATGCTATTCCAAAAGCAACTCTTAAGGGCGAACTCTGTGCTTAGAGGGATAGAGAGGAGAGGAAGTCCATCAGCTCAGGGGAGCACCAGACATCAGCGATGGAGGAAGCACGGGTACATAAGTAGTATCCTATTCTCTTGTCCATGGGTATATACACTGGAATATGTTGCCATCTAGCTGGTATCACTTGTTGACATTAAAGCTGTGTTCTCATTTATGGATGGATGGATAAAGGGAAGAAGGGGAAGAGCAAGGGATGGAATAAAATGAAGATAACTGAAATAGGGAGAACTAGATATAACTAGGTATCTAAATCTGGAACACACACTTGCATGTGACTTTCTGTGCACCTGTGTGTATCTCTAAGGTACACACACTCAGAGGTGGCAGTGCCAGGTCATAGGGAAAACACATTTGAATACTACCTGCATTGTTTTGTTTTAAAATAATCAATTAGGAAAACCACCCCAGCGTGCCCCCCCCCAAACACATTCAGTCCTATGCTGCAAATTGGGGGGGGGGGTGAGAAGTGGAGACCTGTGGAAGGACACCACCTTTGGGCCTGTAGCCCAGGCTCAGACGTCAGCAGAGACCCTGGGGGGAAACTGGCTCGTGGTTAGCTCTAATTAACTTGGACCTGGGGTCAACAATGGGAGCAGGCCTGGGAGGAGGGCTTTACCTTAGGCTCTTGGCATTCCTAGAGTGGAGCAGCAGAGCTACCAGGATGGTATGGCTTGCCTGTGAGCGCCAGGACTTGGATTTCTGAATTCAAATGCCAAGCCCAGCCTGGCACCGGCCAGGTTGAGCCTTTGTGTCTGAAAATCCTTTTTGTTTGAAGTTGGTGCGAACTTTGAGTGGCCTGCCAAGGAGAGCATGTGAGAATGCTCCCCAGGACAGGCTCCTACCCCCATCTCAACCTGGGTCAAATCCATCCTCTCCCATGATGCACCTTTTCTCAGCTGCCAGTCCTTGGTGCTTCAAGGGTCGCTTGCCAAGCCTGAACAGCCCAGCCCAGAGACTGATTCTCTCCTCCAAGGCAAGAGGGCCTTGAAGCTGATGAATAGGGACTAGCATCTCCTGAATGGGCACCAGATACAAGCAGGCACTGCCCTCAGCATTCCACATACATGCTTTTATTTAACCCACCTGCAATCCCATTTCACAGTTGAGAAACTCAGAGGTTCAAGACCCAAGACCTGGTAGGAAGTGAAGCAGAGTTTCTGGCTGAGGCCCATCAGATTCCAAAGCCTACTTTCTTTCTGCCACACTAATGGTTTATACCAATGGCTCCAAGACAGTGATTTTTTTTTTTAATTTTTCAATTTGAAAAAAAGGTTAGACTTAAAAAAAAAATTTGCAGAATTGTGCAAAGAATACCTGTGTATCCTTCGCTCAGTTTCCCCCAAATGTGAATACCTATATCCCCATCCCACAATTACCAAAATCAGAAGACTGAGATCCAATCTACAAACCTTATTCAAATGTCATGAACTGTCCTACTAACGGCCTTTACTGGTCCAGGATGGATCCAACTTAGATTTGGACACTGCATTTTGGTCACATGTCTCCTCCAGTCTGCGACAGTTCCCCAGTCTTTCATGACCTTGGCAATCTTAAAGAGACAGGCCAGTCATTTTGTAGTACGTTATTCGATTGGGATTATCTGCTGTTTCTTCAAGACTAAATTCCCACAGGATCTATGTTGGATCCTTCTTCATGCATCACATCAGACAAGAGACGTCAGCACACACATTACTGGGTCCATCAGCTCTGATCACTTGGTGAAGAGGACTGCTATATCTGCCTGGCTTCTTCACAGTAAAGTCACTATTTTCTTTTGAAAATCTGGGGAAACTCTGATACTGTACATTTTCTATGTCTCATCATACTTTCACATCTCCTAATTTTAACAGATATTGTGGACACTGTAATTCCTACCATTATGACTGATTTTTCTTTTCTTTTTTCTTTTTCTTTTCTTTTCTTTTCTTTTTTTTTTTTTTTTGCCTAATGAGTTTTCTTTTCCATCATTCTTTTCACATTTATTAATTGGAAGCTTAATGAAGGAAAAAGTGGACAGTGATTCTTAAACCTCTCTGCACACTGATTTCACCTAAAGTATTATCAGTAGAACAGATTTCTAAGCTCTACCCTCAGAGATGTAGCTTCATGAAGCCAGAGGGAGGCTCAGCATTAGACATTTTAATAAGTATTTCCCACTCCCCACAAGTTTTTAATTAAGATATAATTTATATATCACAAAATTTACCATTTGAAGGTGTACAATTCCATGGCTTTTTGTATATTCACAAGGTTATACACGACCATCATGTAATTCCACAACATTCTCATCAACCCTAAAAGAAACTTTACACCCATTAAACAATCACTCCTCACTCATCCCCTCTTCAATCTTTAGCAACTACTAATCTGCTTCCTGTATGGGTTTCCGTATGGACATTTCATATATGAGTTACTATCTTTTTTTTTAAAGATTTGTTTATTTATGCATACAAGAACTGGGGTGTAGGCAAGAGGTGGGGGTGGTGAGAGGAGTCACCAGAGAGTGGGGAGCAGAACAGGAGGATCTACTGAAATACATGTCTGAGGGGAGCAGCAGACGAGACAGGAGAGGTCTGCTGTGCCATGGTGGTCAGCTCCCTGGCCAGGGGTCGACCTCATGGTGCAGTGGGGCCCCACTATCTTTTTGATTACAGGCAGCCTACTAGACTTGAGGCAGTATCTCACAGATTTACAATTTCTGATGGCAAATGATTTGACATCTTTTCACGTGCTTACTGGCCATGTGTTTATCTTCTTTGAAGAAATATCTATCCAGGTCCTTTGCCTGCTTTTAGACAGGGTTGTCTTTTCGTTGTTGAGTTGTAAGATTATTTTATGCATTCTGGACCCTTATCAGATACATGATATATAAGTATTTTCTCCCATTCTAGGGGTTGGCTTTTCAGTGTCTTGATAGTATCCTTTGAAGCACAGGTTCTAAATTTTAATGAAGCCAAATTTATGTTTTACCTTTAGTTTCACAGAGATTTTGATGCACATCATCCCTGAATGTCTATGAGAAAGATTCCAAGGGTTTGATATAAACTTGTTTTAAAATTTATTAGCATACAGTTGTCATAGTATTGCCTTATTTTTTTTTATTCTGCCAGGTCTCTAGTTAAATCTCTTTTTCCTTTCCAATGTTATTTATTTGTGCCTTCTCTGTTTTTCTTGACCAATCTTCCCAGATAACTGTATCATTAGTCTTTGCAAACAACCAGCTTTCTGCTTTGGTTGATCCTCTCTGTCAAATATTTGTTTTCTAGTTCATTGACTTCTGCTCTTATTTTTATCTCCCTCTTTTTCCCCCTTGGCTTATCTGTTAATTTTTTTTCTACCTTCTTAAATCAGATACTTAGCTCATTGATTTTCTGTCTTTTCCATGATTTTCCTATCCTATGAAACACACCTCACTTCAGCAGCCCCTCTTTCTTTCATAAATTAGTGTTCCTTGACAAGAGAATGAGAACACAGGCAGGCGTGGAACCGGGTAACCTGCCTGATCCCATAGGAAACCACATATGAAAATGCTTTTTTGGTGAGCTAAGAGCCCCCTGGGTGAAGGGGTGGGGAGCTGGACTATTCCAGAGCCAAACCCAAGCCATTCAGGGTCATATTTCATTACAGGAGGTGGCACCCCCAAGTTACTGAGATCTTGTGGCCTCACCATCTTGTCCTTGTAGACTGACTTCTATTTCAGCAAATCCCTTGCCAGGCCAAGAGGCAATGAGGCAGATGCTCATAAAGACAGGAATGAGCCAAAGCAATAAACTCAGCCCCAGCTGTCAGCTCAAACTGCTCTAGTTTTAGCTAGGAGTCATCCTGTTCTTTTCTTTGCTTCTAAGACTTATTCCCAGTTCATTCCATCCCTGGCATCATTTAGTAGGGAACCCCAAAACCATCAGAGAATGGAAGCATTGGAAAACAATGAAAAATCATCTACTCAACTCTCTCTTTTCACCAAGGAGGAGACCTAGATGTTTATTCAAGCTCATGATACAGCACCTACTTTCTGCTATCAGATAAAACAGCTAGCTTTGTCCTAATACAAATTCTGTTCCGAATTCTACTTTACAGATACTATTCTGTAACCCCAATTTTACTCTAGTCATTTGTCTAATATACTTTTACACATCTCTTAAATTGTAAAAGGTTAGATGACTTTGTCATTTTATCTGTCAATTTGAGAGTGATGTGTTAAAGTCTCCCATTAAATGGATATGGTACCTACATACCATGGAATAGTACAGTCACAAGAATGAAATGCAGAGATTTTGAACAAAATGGAGGGAAGTTGAAAAAATCAGAGACAGGGGCCTCCCTGGTGGCGCAGCGTTTGAGTGCTACGCTGTGGAACTGTCGGCAGCCCACACGATGCGAGTTCGATGCCCAGCCGGGGAGAATCCCACATGGTGCGGCAGACCTCTCCTGCCTCTCCCGCTGCTCCCCTCAGCAGTGTATTTCTGATCTGCTTGTCCTGCTCCCCGCTCTGTCTCTGGTGAACCCTCTCGCCGCACCACGCCTCTGGCCTGTACCCCAGCTTGTATGTATAAATAAATAAATAAATCTTAAAAAAAAAAGAAAGAAAAAATCATAGACAGCAAAATAAGTCATAATGATAAAAATAAATACTGGATATTAATGTAACAGACAATTTGACAACTCAAAAACTGCTGGATATGAACAAATATTCTGAGGACCCTTAAATTAAGAGGGAGGAGTGAGGAAAGAAACAAAGGGACATAAGGGATGTTGGGGTGGAGGAGAGAGGCAGAAGGCATGTCCACATTGTTAGAACAAAATAATAACAGCAATAATAATAAATAAAGTTTGAGAACTACTGAGCTAGACAAAAGGGGAAAATACAAAAAAATTCTCTAAGCAGCTCTAGACATTCAAAGTGTCCTGTTGCTAAAATACTACAAAACTAGAAGAGGTGAATGGGAGATAAATAGAGGAGCCTTAAAAGTTTCTGTTTGTCTAGGCTGTAACTCCTCTTGTGTTTTGGAATATGACATGCTAACAAACAAAATTAATTCAGCTGTTCATTAGTTATTTAATCTTTAGCAATTTACCTAATTGACATTCTATCCAATGCAGAAAGACAAAAAAAAAAAAAAAAATGAAAGTAGGAGAACTAGGAAAGAAGAGTTAAAATACTCAAACTTTGTGTGTTAGAGTTGAACATGAGAAAAAAAAATCAAAAAATGAGAATTAACTGGAACATTATGAGAACTAATTTAAAAAGAGTTCAATAAATTTGCAGGTTACAAGTTACATAAATATTGACAACTTCCTTACACATCAGCAATACCCAGTTAGAAAGTAAAATGAAAAGGAAAAAAATCCCTTTCATAATAATAGTAAAAATTATAAATACATAGAAATAAACTTTTTTAAGTGTGAGGCCAACAAAAAATTTATATACTCTATAGAAAGGCATAAAATAAGCTTTGAATGTAAATGTTCAATGCTGCCAAACTATAAGACTTAAAACTATAAAGGTATCTCTATGCACCAACTGGAATGGCTAATATTAAAAAGACTGACCATAGCAAATGCTGCTAAGGAAGTGACACTACAGACACTGGAACTCTCACAGACAGCCAGAGTGAATGTACAGTGGTACAACAATTTTGGGAAACAGCTTGGCAGTTTCTTAAAAAATTAAACATGCACCTACTATATCAGCCATTCCACTCCTACATATTTACCCAAGAGAGATGAAAGTATATGTCCATACACAAACATGTACAGGAATGTTCATAGCTGCTTTTTCTGTAATACTAAAAACTAGGATCAACCTAAATGTCTACCGGCAGGTGAATATAGATAAATGGTAGTATATCCATTCATGGACTACTACCCCGCATTAGAAAGAGTGAACTATTAATGCACATAATATCATGGATGAACCTCAAAATATTCATGCAGACTGAATGAAAAAACAGATAATAGCTGATATAATACATAAGCATTTAAAAACATGGTATCTCAAAGCAGTTTGAAAGAATGCTTTTTTCAATAAGTGTTACTGAATAACTGGCCAAATATTTGATGGGGAAAAAATAGAGATTTTTTTTTTTTTAACAAGGTTAACACATACAGTTTCCCTTTAAGAAACACAACTTTTTTTTTTTTTAAGATTCATTTATTTATGCATACAAGCTGGGTTACAGATCAGAGGTGTGGGCTGGCGAAAGGGTTCACCAGAGACAGAGTAGGGAGCAGAACAGGCAGATCGACGGAAACATACTGCTGAGGGGAGCAGCGGGCAAGGCAGGAGAGGTCTGCCTCGCCATATGAGAAGAGGTCTGCCCCGCCATGTGGGAATCTCCCTGGCCAGGCGTCGAACTTGCGTCGCCGCTGCTGACAGCTCCACAGCGCAGCGCCTATACGCTGCACCACTGGTGAGGCCCAAAATAGAGATCTTTACCTCACACCACACATCAGAATTCAGAGGGATGAAAGATTAAACAGATGACTTCAAATTCTGGCTACAAGGCAGACTGGGCTAATGCAGAGCTCTAGTGACTGCAAACATCTGAAATTACTAGATGACATGTAATTTTAAAAAAATATTTAATGCATAGCAGAATTACAAGAAATAAAAAGAAATCCCAAGGTGCTAGAGGAAATAAGGATTTGAAAGATGAAGTATTAAGAGAAACACTGAGACCCTGGTGATAGTGAGAGCTGTAGGAATGGAGAAGAGAAAGTGGAGCTTAAAGGAAAGGCAGACTAGTGACTAGACTTGGAATTGGGCCTGAATGACTTTGCGGATGGGCTTCAGTACCCACACAGAGATAAGAGATTTTGAGACGTTGGGTTTTTTAAGGCCAGGAGTTAGAAATGAGATCCTGCATCTTTTCCTTTGACAAATATTTAATGCACCCCTATTATATGCCAGGCCTTCTGGGGGACAAAACAGACAAGAACACTGCCCTTAACATCAAGTAAAGCTGCATTCTAACAAGCACCATAATGGAATAAGTTAGAGGATAGGAAGATAGTTTAAAAACAAAATAAGTACATTAAATAACATGTTAGACATGGAGAAATGGTATTAAAGTGCTATGGGAAGAAAAGAGAAGGTAGAGCAAAATAAGGGTGATTAGGGGAGGGGGGAGGGAGGGGGAGGGTGTGTGTGTGTGTGTGTGTGTGTGTGTAAGAGAGAGAGAGAGAGACAGACAGACAGACAGACAGACAGACAGAGACAGAGAGACAGAGACAGACAGACATGAATGAAGAAGCCGTTTCAAGATACTATTAAACAGGATAGTCAAGGCATGCTGCACTAAGAAACTGATAAAAAATTTGAAGGAGCCAGAGGGAGTTATCCATTCCATATCACAGAACTCCTTGGGGATTAGGGGGTGAGGGTAGAGTGGGGGAGATCAATCAGAAAAGTGTAGCAGTAATGCAAGGAGCAAAAAGCCTGAACCTTCTAAATGTACCCTAAGTAAAAAGGGGGGTTACTAAAAAATCTTTGTCCATAACCCTAAGATGACAGCAAAAGTTTGTCACCACCCAAAACTCTTGAGTAAAGGAAAAAACATCCAGGTCTGGAAGGAATTGTAGGCAAAATGCACTCTCCTCATTTGATACAGGGTTTCCAAGCTGATTAATTCATGGAAAAATTAGTCACAAGTAAATGACACCTCCAGGACTGCTGGCAGAACTAAATGCAAATTCTTGATAGGGACATTTTCAGAACTAAGACCAGTGGGATTTCCACAAAATCTCAAATAAAGATCACAATCACACATTATAAAATGCACATGAAAAAAGGTCCACAGACAAAAGAAGCAGAAACATCAGTATCCCTGAGAAGTTGAGATCATCCATCAATCTAAAAAGGACTCCAGAGTTAGTTATGTTTAGGGCTATTTACAAGGAAATACTACTGAGCAAAAGAAGTCAGGTGCTGAATGAAGAGAGTACACAGTATGATTTTACATATAAAAAATTCAGGAATAGGTGTTATAAGTCAAGATGGAGGCTGGTGGTGGTGATTGGGAAGGGCGTAAGGGACCTTTTGGAAGTGTTTTATTTCCTGATGACTGAGCTAGTTACTCAGGCAAGTTGACTTTGTGAAAATTCATCCAGCTGAACACACATGCTTTGAAAAGACTGGCTAGCTGACATGCTGGAAGGCAAAGAAGGAAGAGACCTCACAGCTCTCCTCAAGTGAAAAGCCGGAGAGCTAGTGGCAGAGAAATTCCTGGTAGTCTTGGAGGGTAGGCCCAAGAGAGGTCCCCCCATCACAGCCTGAGCGGCCTTTTGCGGGTACCCCAATGGAGTTGGGAGAGGGTCAGAAATGCATCATTTGAGCTGCAGAACTCTGCTTCTGGTTGAGACGGGAGCAGAGGGGGTTGGGTAATGTAGAATGGACTAGTCTTCCAGGAGGGGCATTCCACTGGAAAACAGAATATTGGAGCTGAACATGGTCTTTGCAGTCCAACCCTTCATTTTAGAGAAAACTGAAACCCAGAGAAGGAAAGGGACCTACCCAAAGTCACCTTTGTTCTCTAGTATTAACAGTTTTCCTTAACACAGTATAAACAAATTAAAAATGAGAGGCAACCAGGTACAGCCATGAAAAAGCAAGACTCCAGGGCCGCACCATTAGATTCTAACTCTAACTCTACTAGTGGTTAGCTGCGCGACCTCAGGCAAGTTACTTATCCTCTGTGTTCCTCCTTTTCTTCAGGGTTAAAATGGTGTGCAATGTAAATTTGTGCAACCACTCCCTGCTGAATGTATGGCCAATGTATAGCCATCTACTAGAGCTAAACAGACACCCACCTGAGAGTGATTCCACCTCTAGACACAGAGTTACGGAATATGCATGTGCATCAAAAGACTATGGTGGCCACAGCAGCATCATTTTTAATAACTGAAATCTGGCAGTAACCCAAGTGTTCACCACAAGTGGAATGGGTAAATAAACTGTGATAACATGCATACCTTAGAATACTATACTCCAATAACCAATAAAAGCACTATACATGGAGAAATGCCACAAATGTAATGTTGAGCAAAAGAAGATAGAAAATTATCCCATTTACATAAAGTTTAAAAGCAGTCATGAGCAATGCATGATGATTATGGTGCACAGCAGGGGGCACAGGGCAGCTTCAGGGGTGCTGCTACATTCTTTTTT